>CP137666.1:16189381-16464381 GCA_037976565.1 Mesocentrotus franciscanus | reverse complement strand
AGATCCTCCAAATGTCTGGAGCAAGGGGTGAGATGAAGATTTGGAGAGAGTGAAAAAAGAGATGATAAGAAATGGATGTCTACACTTACTGGATATTATTAAAGAGGAGAGAGAATCGGAGACAGACACAAATCAAACAAGAGAGGGGGATTTGGTAAAACAAATACAAGAAGAACTACAGATACTAAGTGATGAGGAGAACTAAAAGCAGGGGTTCATCTGTAGGGCAGGAGGATAACTTACACCGGGGTATCATTAATATTCACAAACACAGGCTCTCCTGAGAGGATGGACTGCATCCCCAGGAAGCTTTTAATTCAGTGCCCTGCTCCCTCAGCTCATGAAGAATTCATGAGGTCGAATCTCACCATAAACGAGGACCCCCAATCCACAGGACAGGTGGTTCACTCGTTCTACGTCCCTCTTTTATGACCCGAGCCCATCACTGCCCTCTATAATTTATTCTAATCAAGCACTCATTACAGAGGGTGACTCATCCTCAATAAAAGGGAAGTATAGATGGAATATTTATTAGGCTAATTTGCATCAATTTATTCCATTTTCAACCATTTATGGCTGGTGCATTCCCCTTAAAAGCAAAATCAGAAAGAGAAATGTTTGATGTCAACTGTGATATGTCTTTTCATCCACAGTTGAAATGCCATAAGAGTGTCAGATGGATGATTTTCATACAAATATACAAAAGAAGCTCAGAAGTGTACAATTTCATGTGGTAAATTTATGTCGCTGATTTAATTCTAAATGACTTATAGCTACTTGCGCCCTCTATATAGCAACAATGCCTAATCGGTGAACGCTGGTCCCCCATGATCCCCTTTTTCTTATGTTAATTGAGAGCTGATTTGACGAGATAACCACCTGTCAGTGACCATGCTGGGTGGTCTAATCCCTCCTGGCCAAACTAGTGCAGACGAGCTTTAAAGGCCCTGTCTAATGAAAATACAACTTGATATCAATGGAAAGCTTAATGACCGTGGAATACATATGTAAAGTAATAACAAATATTTTTACTTTCAGTATTGCTTAAAAGCAAATTAAATCCTCATTTTCTGCACCCCTCCAAATTATGGGTCAACAGGGGTCAAATTTTCCGCAGTTACGATGTTGACATAACATGTGGACACGATCGGCTCGCCTATATAGCTGAGGCGATGAACCATGCTTAATTAATGCAAAGTCATTGTGAATATGCGTACTCTACATAAGGTGATTTCATCAAGTCGATAGCTATTTTTTAGGTCGACGGCTTCCGATTTTCAAAGCTTTAGGGTGGTATTCTCTAAAGCAGACTAACTTTAGTCCATGGTTTGATCCTCCGACTAAGTATGGAATGCCAAGTGTCCATATGAATATATTTTTGTCCCTAAATTGCCATGATAACATTATTATTTCATAGTTATATTGTTGTAATTAACTATGTTATTACAAAATATTTCTTTAATGAAAACATTTATTTTAATTTAGTGACAGATTAAATTATTCAAAAACATATTCATATGGACACTTGGCATTCCATACTTAGTCGGAGGATTAAACCATGGACTAAAGTTACTCCTCTGACAAACACTGCTATAGCATATAACTGATATTATTGTAAACTATGGCTTATAAGCTTTCCGTTGATATATATTTCATCTATTTCGTTTTTTCACGTCCGACGGGGTCTTTGAACCTAAAGTGCACTCAAATGTTATACCAATCATTCATAATTTTAAAACTTTTTCATCTTATATTTTATAGAAACAGAATCAAGAATGCTGCCCTTCTGGAATTCATCCAAATAATCCCATCTTTCATCAAATGAGTGCTATGATCAGCAAGATGTATGTTGTTGTCCTGTGAGAAGGAAACTTGTTGAAGTAGAAAGGTAAGTAATGACAAATCTCAGTATCATAATCATATTTAACACACTAAACATTAAACTTTGCCATGTGCATCTTCCTCTCACCAGTGAAGAGGGTGCTGCTCCTTAAAATGGCACCGAATGCACGAGAAGTTATGTTTTTATGATGATCACAATATATGAACTTCTTCTAATGCACAAAAACATGTTCCAGAAGTGTTGCGTTTTGAGTGTAAATGTCGACTTAAAGTTCCAAGCAGAAATTAAAGAGGACTTGGTTTTGAACTGAATTTTTAATTTTCATAAGCCCTCAGGATAGGTGTATAACACTCTTTAATGTCAAGTACTCTAACACCTTTCTGTAATCTATTTTGGGCAAAGGAGAGAAAAGGAAGAGAGCTTGTAATAGGTCTTTTGACAGCACTTCTTTGATTCTGTGCATTATTGATATTTTCCCCATGGCGGCCACAAGTCTGAAGTGCTTGTTTCTAAAGGACACATTCCTTCTCAAATTTAATGTTTTATCTTGTCTGCCATTGTGTCATGGACATTGTTATCCAGAGGGACTATGCTCGGTGCTAAATTTGCATGAATACCAGACAGGCCATTCTCCCCCATTTTTCCCCCTTAAGATATTCTCTTTCTGGATCCTACGTCATGGAACATACAAGCAGTACATGTATACATTTCATCTTGGACGAACTCTTCATGTAGCATGAGGAACTTGAAGGAATTATTTCCCCAAAGCAAAATATGATTATAGTTGTCTACATTTTCCATGTATTATAAGTACATTAACTTCTTTTAAGGCACCCAGTATCTCTCTCTCTCTCTCTCTCTCTCTCTTTCTCTCTTTCTCTCTCTCTCTTTTTTTTTTTTTCACTCCATAGAATCATATTTATTTTTATTCAGGTAGAAGGTGAATTGTACCATCCCGGCTTCTACATAAAATTCATACAAATGCTATGATTTAGAAGTTTATCATAAAACTTACATTTGTATTTATATGACTTACTATGTGAGAGGCATTGGATATTTTTGAAGTTTAGTGATCAATTATTCTCAACTCTATTCCCTGGTGTAAGAAAAGATACGAACCTCAATTAGACTAGTCCCTACTACAAATACCTGTGCCCACTAAATGTTGAACCGTTTGTTGTTATTAGTGCTTATTGTTTGTTTGTTTGTTTCAAATCAGTTTCTTGGCAAAGCAAAGTAAAATTTTGAGTCGTTTCAAGCAAATCTTCCAGCCAGCAAAAAATTGAAGTTTGATATACTAGACTGACATAGATAATCTATGGGAAAGAAATGGACAGCAGACCGCTCATTATATCCTGGATACACTGACAAACCAACCGAGAGTGAAACAGGATAGATTAATGTAGGGTCAACAAAAGGGTAGTTGTTTCTTATTCCAAGAAATGCTATTTTGCCTGATACTTCATCATAGTCTGGTTTTGTGGCATATTGATGGCATGATATTTCTGTTTTATTTTTACACGAATCCTGTCAAGTTGAGTAGTGATAGATTTATCTAATTGTCGTGTACATCAAAAGTGATTACATGGTGTCTTTAAAAGAAAAGGAGCCTTTAGTGGGTATGGAAAAAGGCAGACAGACAGTCTCAAGTACATGTTAATATGGATGCATGTTATAGAAGCATTGCCTAGATTCCCAGGTACACGTCACTTGAGTCTGCTTATCATTCTATTCTTGCTCTGTTCGTTTATTTGTCTGTCTGTATGTTCCTCTCTGTTTCTCTCTGTCTTTTTCTGCTTTTCTTTGATGTCTCTTCTACTCTGTATTTCCTTCTCTCTCTCTCTCTCTCTCTCTCTCTCTCTCTCTCTCTCTCACTCCCTTTGTTTTCTGTGGTTGTTCTTTCTGTGTGTTTTTTTAAATAATGTGTTTCACTATCATTATTTGCCTCCTGCCTTTCTTTCCTATTTACTTCAATTTCTATTTTGTATTATCTCTCTTCTTTGTTAGCATTCTGTTTTTTTTCTCTCCATGTAGCTAAGTATGCTACAAAGCTACCCCTACCCATCTCTCTCTCTCTCTCTCTCTCTCTCTCTCTGTCTCTCTCTATCTAAAAAAAAAACCTCAAACAACATATTCCTTTCATATATAAATAGCAAGAAATACATTTTGATCAGTCATCAGGAATGGTCACACATATACTTGTAGTATAGTTTAATGATGCAATATTGCATGTATCATAAGCTAAGTAACTCATAAATAAAATTTCAAAATCATCTATTATAGCAATAAATAATTGCTTCTATTGAATGTATGCTTCCTCTCTATCTCATTCCTTTTTTTCTCTCCTGTACATTTCTCGAACACATAAAATAAGTGCCTCATGTAAAAAATAAAAAAATGAACAAGAAACTACTTTATTATTTGTTCACAGTTTCAAAAGGTAGTAATTCATTATTGTTCCTGCCTGGTTGCGTGCAAGCGTGGTTTGTTATTGATGTGATGACCATAAGTTCAATCATTCATTGCCTCTATTTTCTGAGAATTTTAATACACATATTGCATCCTTGATTGTTGTAATGGGTACCAGGATTAATTTCATAATGGCTAATTTGTCTTTCTGATGGGAGGGAGACACCAAGTATGAATGATTTGTGGTTACAAAGAAAATCTAGGGACCTCCGTGAGAGAGAGACAGAGAGACAGAGAGACAGAGAGAGAGCGAGCGAGGTGATAATAAGGGATAGTAAATCATGAGTTGTTTTTTTGTGTGTTCAATGTTATCAAAATTTACAGTGTGACTACTGATACTTACAATGCAATTAATTTAAGCTTAAATTGAATTAAAACTAAATTGTTTTTTTTTTAAGTATTTTTATTATGTACTTTATATAAGTGAAGGCATTACTTTTAATTAATTAAATTATTATCATAGATAATATTAAAAGTTTGATATAATGCACTTACTTGTCGTTTGTATACACTAATTATAACTGAATACATTCTCTAATTTTGTGGGATAATTGGATGAAATGGCGCAGTATTATTCAAAACCATACTGCATGCACTAAACTTTACATAGTGTGTACAAGTACTTGAAAATCTAAACATTTAAATGACAAAAGTCAATTCATTTTTAGCCATGTCTGACATACATGTGCTTCTAGTATGCTGCCCTTAGTGGTTGGCTTGATACATATTTCTATACAGAATTAATAACGAAAAAGGAAAGATCCATGTTGAGTTTG
Source organism: Mesocentrotus franciscanus (assembly GCA_037976565.1). Classification (NCBI taxonomy): domain Eukaryota; kingdom Metazoa; phylum Echinodermata; class Echinoidea; order Camarodonta; family Strongylocentrotidae; genus Mesocentrotus; species Mesocentrotus franciscanus. Next base: position 16,459,293 of record CP137666.1, on the reverse strand, counting down.
GAATAACCGATGGGTTGTGGTTATTCTTTATTAAAAAGCAAACCTGGTGATAACCCTTTGCAGAGTAATTAGTGTACTGTGATACACCTTAAATCATGTTTCTCTTGTTTGATGCGGAAATTGTCATATTTGATGAAAGACTTCCATCTGTCAATCAAGTGATACCATGTTTGATTTCTAATAATGAAGAATGAGTTTGACTAGCTACATGTACAAATACCCTCTATGCTCCTGTGTTAATGAATGATTAAGGATATATACTAAATTTCTTTTCATACATCTCCATCAGTTTCATGACTTTCAGCATGGGTTTTTTTTAAATCAGATCTTCTAAAACCAACTTTTTATTTTTATCACAGCAAAGAATATGATTCGAACTTGAAATCTATATTTCAATGACTTTTCCTATTGATAGAATATTTCAAAGGCTTTTATAATAATAAAGCCATAAAAGAATAATGAAACAGGTTTTTCGAATATAAGTATTCAAAAGGCTTGTTGTATCATAAATATCAAAGGCTTTTCCAGATAATAGAACATTTGAAAGGCTTTTCCTAAAAATAGATTTTACTTTATTTAGTTACCCCAGTTGAATCTGCTTTAAAACCTCCTTTATTTTAGCTCCTTCTAAAAGAGAGTTAATATTCATTAATTCTACTTACATCATCAGTCTAATTTTAAAGGATTGGGATTACTGGGAGGCAGTCCGCCGGTCTTCAGAGCCACCCCCTTCCTGACTTCTATAAATATAAGATTGAGTTGGCTGCGAGTGTCTCATTTGCTCATAAAATGCACTTGACAAATCTCTTGCATCATTGATTAGGTCTATCAGACTTTATTACATCTTTACGGCTTTATCATGACACTTTGCAGACGTTCACGGCAGCCTATTTTTAGCCCATTGACGTCAACGCTACTTCTTAAGTGATATCAATGATCGGGCTAAGGCAGAAATATGAAATAGCCAGTGGGAAGGTGGCTAAGATTCAGCAGTGCTTTTGTTTTATTCTGACTTATTAGCAATATGCGATGATTTAATTTTAGCTGTCTGAAAACTTGAAGGATAAGAAGGATACCAAATATATGCATTTTGAAATGAAAGAATTGCTAGTATGAATTTTATTGTGCAATATGTTTCTTGATGCTAATTCTAACAACTTTGAAGTATTTTTCATTTATATATTATTGAAAGTAGCATTGACCTATGTGCATTTTAGTCAATGAAATCAAATAAAAAAAAAAAAATTTGCTGGAATGCAAAAATGTTTAACTTATTCATTTCCAACGTGCAGCCTTGGTTTTTGAAAACAGGCGTCTGATAATTTGTTTAAACTAGATATTTAGCAACATTTAACAAAATGCATGTGTATCACAAAACCATTGGTTTTATTAGAAATGAGCGGAAACGAAAATAAGAGTCCTACTTTTCATGTAACTACCCAAAATGTAAATCAGGCACTCATTTATCATAAATGTATAAGAAATTTGCAAACTATCATTCATTTATTTAATAGAAATTTCTGCATTTGTTTCTCAATCTTCCTCTCTATTTTCTATGCCATAGTTTTGTTGAAACCATTGAAATTATAGATTACTTGGTACCGAGTGGAGACAAAGTCGGTTATTGTTTTCTATAGACAAAATGATGAATAATCATCAGATATCTTAGATTTAATCATTCATAAGACAACCTCAACCTCCTTTGCTATTTATTTATTTTTACATCATAAGCACCTGTGTTTAATTTATTCATATGACGCACATCTGTTTTTAATAACCAGACTAGAAACATAAACATAAATCAAATACTGATTCACCTTTGATAAAGAAACATATACTGAATCTATTCACACAGGTCTTTCTTTTCTAGGCTGCTAGACTTTACTGATCCATATTCATTGTTTAACATAAATATATCTACTGAGATGGCCCCATTCATCTCATGTCTCGTCAAAGGGATATCTTCATACTATTAATACTCCCTAGTGTACACATTAACGGCTAATTATAGCTCCTAATCTCCCGTTACCGAATTCCTATCAAACACAGGTTGCGTGTGAATATCACCGTCTGTTCAGGTGAGAGGGAGGTCAGTTAAGGTTAGAATAAGATGAATGATTCTAGACTGTCTTCATGTTGCATACGTGGCAATCAGAAGATGAGCTTGATTATGCTTGCTTATGCTTGCTTGACCTCTTTTTTAATTAACTGCAATGAAATAAAGTATATTGTTTGTTATAACATTTTTGTTTCTATTTTCTTTCATTGAAGTTTTTACAGATGTTTTTGCTGTGTCTAAATTTGTTTTGTAAATTTTTCATTTTTATGTAACTTGATTGTTTTATGTAATCGTTTATATAATCTTGTTACATTTCAGAGATTCAACTAAATTAGCTTCAGACATTCAAGACCAGCAATAAGTGAGAAGAAGATCTTCAAAGCCACAAAACAGTTTAGATTTTGGAATTTTTCATTGTTGATGCTGTTATTCTTGAAGTCACTTTGTTAGATTGAACATTGTGTGGGTTAGGCTAGACAGAGCTTTATAGTAGTAAGGAAAAAATACCACAGACCAGATTCATTACTTAATGAATGTCATAAGAGGATAAAAATATCCTTAAAAATATAGTTACCATCATTTCCCTCTCCTTTATGACTTGTCATCTATGGGCCCTTTGGTGAAAACTTTGAAAACAACAACACATATGCATATGACATTGTGTGGTATAACACCCTTGGGAAGATTAGCAGCTTTGATGCTTATACAAATTGGAGAGTATTGATCAGCAACCAACATATGTGAACTTGAGAAGAGTGATTATGTGGACATAGCCCCATTCACATATAAAATATCACCAATTTGATCATGTGAGCCTGTAAAGTTTAGTATCAGAAATTCATCGGAACGTCATAGGTATTCTTTTCTACTCTTATCAAATACTTTATTGATTTTGAAAATAGAGGGGGGAAAGGACGTACTTCAGTTTGGGAGGTGTAAATGCATGGATTTATTAAACAGCAAATGAGCCCAGAGGTGTCATAGTCTAGTGGTTTAAGCACTTGACTTGAAATGCAAAGGTTGTGGGTTCAATCCCCGACACTGCACTAATGTCCTTTGGCAAGGCATTAATCTACATTTGCCACTCTATACCCGGGAGAGAAATTGGGACCTAGTAGGATGACGATAGCCTTTGTGTGAGTAATTTCCATACCGGTATGCCCTCACAGTGACCATATGATAGGAATACTCCCAGGGAGTGGAGATGGTGCATAATGTGCTTTGGTTACACGCTACGTACACGCCAGGTATACGCCAGGAACACGCAGGAAGAACGTTGGGTGCGCTAGAGACACGTTCAGCACTCGTTCAGCACGCTCATATTCGCTGCATGTTCACTGGACATTCGTCTGAGACGCGCTAGGTATGCGCTAGGCGTTCGTTAGGTCTCAGCCGCCGAACTTACAACGAATAAACAGCGTGTGCTCCGCGCATGTCCGGCGTTGGTCTAGCGTGCTCTGCGCGTGTTTGGCGTCCTTCTGGCGAGTACAGTCATGCGTCGAGCTCCACGCATATTTTTGAGCATGCACAAAAAATCCCCGCGCACACAGCGAATGACGGCGAACGCATAGCGTTAGTCCAGCGCGCTCGACGAACGAGTAACGAAGGATGACGAACACCTAACGCACGACAACGCACTGGCAAAAATTGCAAATTTTCAATGCGCGGGCCATGCGTTTTCCGTGCGTCGTCTATGTGTGACCAGGCCTTTAGAGAGGGTTTTTTGTATTAAGCGTTATATAAATCCAGATTATTATTATTATTATTATTATCTTATGATATGCAGAAGATCATTAACTCTATTATAAGTGTTAAGCACACTTCTTGTTCATAAATCAGAAAAACCAGTGGGAATGTAATCTACCTGCATTCATACTCTAGTTTATTTTCACAAGGCATGATTGTTTTCACTCATTTTGCTTATACGGCACTTCATTCTTATTTGTGCCATTTATTAGATTTATCACCACAAAGCATGAATGTTGCACTTATTTTGCTGATACCACCCACACTTCAGTCTTATTTTATTACATTGTGCCATTTCTGAGGTATATCTCCACAGAATGCTGCAAAATTATTCTATTTTCTTTTTTAAAGTGTCAAATACTGCATTCTTCACTGTTATCCACCCACATAATGTCATCTGCTAGGACTCAGAAAGGTGTTCATTTATTTCATTTGGCATGGAATAAACACCTTCTGGCTCTGAGGAGACAACATGCTGCTACCGGCAAATCAGCCATATTTTGCAAACAAAAATATATATGAACAGGTCGATCAGTATTGATATCTTCATCTCTATCTTCTGTTAATCTTCTTGTGGTGTCATATGTTTGCATATATAGAAGGGTGGATTATATATTAAAATTGTGTGCTATATTTGGTGCAGAGATGTGCAATATATGCCCCCTTGTGGTTGCACATTATATGGGAGGATCAGGATAGCGAAACAACTCCTGTCCAACAATTGTTGGAAATTCAATGATACTGCTTTACACCATCTGTCAGCCATTAAATATTTTTTTGAACTATCTATCATCGTTTTGAAATGTACATCATTGTTAGGAGTCATGGTAAAAAGAATTTGGGTTTAAGCACAGTACTACAAAATTGAACCCCTGAAAATTAAGTCCTGCATATTAAAACAACTGTCATTGTCCAACAATTAAGTAACATCTGGGTAATAGTTATTTGAGTTGCATTTCAGTGCTGCAACTATACAAGAGACTCCAGCTGGACTGGAATTATGTATATTTTCAAATGTGGTGTTGAAAATATGGCTTTTTAAAGAAAATGTATTTCATTCATAACAGTTTTTATGGCATTCTAATTTTCATTGTAAATAGTTTACACTTGTAGATTTAATTACTGAAAACTGCGATAGAAATGCAATTTCTGTCCAAGAATATACACAAAGCCACAGCCTGCTAGAAGCAAACAAAATAATTGAATTTTGACCATTGAAATAGAACAAAATGTGAGTGGGCATTGTAATGAATTTATTTCTGTTCCTTCAGTGAAAGGTAACTTGAAGATGTACATCAAGTAACCCGCTTCTTTGTCTATGGTTGTGTGTGGGTAGGGGGTCTTTCTCTCTATCTCTCTCTCTCATCTTTTCCCTCTTCCCCTCTCTCTCTCTCTCTCTCTCTCTCTCTCATCTTCTCTTCCATCTCCCTCTCTCTCTCACCCTCCATAAATTTCTCCCCCTCTCCCTCCTCTATCTCACTGTCACTTTCACTCTCTCTCTCTCTCTCATCACTGCATGTCTTTTCTCTCTTTGTCTCCTAGTGTTATCCTTTGTTACCTTATGTATCTCTCAACTTCTGTTCCCTGATTGTCTTCTTCTTTGTTGTTCCTTCTGTCCATCCTTCTGTCTCAGCCTATCATTGATATTTTTATCTTTGTATTTATATTCTAATTGATAATTGATGAAAACACTTTTTTTTATTATGTTTTCATGAAGAGAAGCTGATTTTCGATGAAATTGAAATACAGGAGAATGCGGACTCAGCTGTCCATCCTGAAGAGATTGTCCCGAGTCTCTGTATCATGACCTCAAGATAAAGTGACCTACTTCCACTCGGTGCTATGACCAAGACTTTTGCTATGACTGTTCCTCTGCTCTCTGGACATGGTCTTTGTTGACACGCTCGCTGGGTTTGCTGTTTCTTCTTTTGGCACTTTGGCTATTGGGTTTGCACTGCTGAGTGCATTGAAGAACTTGAGATCTTCTTGGTGTATCGTTTAAAGTAAAATGTCCATTTGGTGCAGTCATTCCAATCCCCCGCCCCATTAATTTGATAAAACCAATCTTAAGGTTGTAGTGGGTACTGTATTTACCATGTTCTCATGGATGCACCCTTTTCTTTGTTGATTTTCTCCTCTATCTTGCTTCTCTCTTTCCAGCATAAAGTATGCGTTTAGGTTCTTTCCGCTCTCCGCCCCTTCCCTCTTCTCTCTCTCTCTCTCTCTCTCTTTAGCTATCTCGCTCTCTGTATTTCTTTCTCGGCCTCTTTATATCTCTTTCTGTCTCTTTTTGCTTTGCCCTTTCTCTCTCTCTCTCTCTCTCTCTCTCTCTCTCTCTCTCTCTCTGTCACGCTCTCTGGTTCACACCATTCCTGTCTGTCACCCATCCCATTTATCTTTATCTATCACTGATGCATACCCATGTACACATCTGGTACAGACTTCCCATTCACAGTTCTGTCACGACCTCTTGAATGAATAACCTACTTTCCACAATCGCCCTGCAGCTCTCCTACTCCTCCTCTGCATTGAGCCTGGCAAGTTGAACTTAGTTTTTTACAAGGTCTTCACTACTCTCAACTACTCCTTATCAGCATTTAGAGTCTAGCAAGTTGTTCTATTTGCCTTATCACAAAATCCCCCACCCACACATGCCAGCTTTCTTTTGTGGATGTTTATTAAGTTATATCATTTTGAAAGTGGAACTCTTATCCTAATGAGTCTTGTCAATATAAAAGATGTATTCTTTGTTTTCCTTTTATTAGGACAAAAATATTTTTTTCTTACCTTTATTTCAATCCTTTATGTGTGATTTTTATTTTCTCTCTGTGTCTATCTCTCTCGTTCTGCCTCTCTCTCTCTCTCTCTCTCTCTCTCTCTCTCTCTCTCCTTCTCTCTCTTTCTATCTGTCTATCTCTTGTCATCTATCAATCTATCTAAGACACTGTAGCTCCAGACATACGTAGTACCCATCTTCTTTGTTTATATGAAGCTTTCCCTGCCTTGGCTTGGTGTGTGATGCATCATTCATGAGCCCTGTCTGTATGTGACAACTCTTACTTCATATCTCATTCAGATCAGACTACAAGTATTTATGTGTTTACTGAATTCTTACCCAGTCCCTCTGCAGCTGTATATTGTGTCTGTCTATGTCTATTTTCAACTTTTTAATACTTTTTTTAAACATCATTTCTGTATTTCTCTTATCTTTGGACTTCTCTTTCATCTCTTCAAAACACAAGCGCAGAAACGGTCTAAATATCAACCTAAGATAATTTCAATAGCGTGTATGTGCTTCCGTTTTGAATTATAGAACCATGACAATGACATGTTATAATCCAGACATGATTTTTCTTTAGGCAATACAAGAAGGTATTGAATTTGTTCTGGAGGTTGATTTCTTGTAAGTCTTTGTGTTTCAAATTGTTTTCTTCATCCTTATATTTGATCGGCTTTCATATATCATCTGTTTGAAGCCAGAAGATAATTAACTCATGTAGTTTAAGACAAAGGTGATTCCCGTTTGGCTCTGAACTGACAATATGATGTCATTTACTATTCTGCTCCCATATGGGATTTCTTTTCTTTATTCAGTTCACCTGACAACTTGGATTTAAAATATTCTTACAAATAATTGATTTTCAATTATATTATATTTGATTTTCAATGAAAAACAATGACATTTAACTTTATTTTAACAATTATGTAGTTAAAAAGATTAATCATGAATTTGTAGGACCAGTAAATTCAGTTTGTTCAATAACAAAAACATTTTATTCATATAGATCCCTATGCAGCAATATGAATATCAATACTTTCTTTGGTATTTTTTCTGTATTTTGTCACATCATGTTCGATGACATATTTGTAAATATAAGGCATGTTTCTTTACCCTCTATGGGCACTCATACACTAAATCGATACATCTTGGCTCTGCGACTAAAGTGAATTGATCTTAAATTTTATAATGAATTAACATTGTAATTGATTGAATGACTATATTTGGATAATTTCCAAAGTTTTATGAGGTCAGTTTTTGTAGTACCATTCCATTTGTAGTGTCTTGATGAATTTCACCTAGTATGTGACATACTATTAATATGAGACATCCTGCCTTTCATTAATAATGAATGTTCTTTAAGGATGCTCCAGTGGACTTAACACATACTGTGTGACATGTATGTATACTCTATCACCCTTCTCATTCCTATCATCCTGTTACTATTCACATCGGCAGGACCAATTTCCATCCTGTTACCCCCTCTCTCTCTCTCTCTCTCTGTCTCTCTGTTGTCCTGTTGTCATTCTCATCAACAGGACCACTTCCTCCCAGTGACCCCCTCCCCTTGTTTCTGTTCTCTTCTCATCGCCTGGCTGGCCGAAGAGCGTAAGCTAGAATTCCAGGTCAAAAATGAAGCACTAAGCAGAAAGGCGTTAGCAATAAATCGCCTCAAACTTTTATAAAACTTAATTATTTCCGAAAAAAAATTTGTGGCAGTGTTCTACTATAACATTTCTATTAGTCTTTTAAGTTTTAAACCAATTTCCGGGACGGAAAGCAGTTTAAAAATAAAACAAATCTTTAAATGCGAATAATTTGAAAAGTAGTTTTTGAGTCGCTCGCGTGCTAACGCCCTTCTACCAACCGGGCGACGTTCTCTTCTCTCTCTCTCCCCCCTTCCTCCTAATCTCTATTGTCCTGTTACCATTCTCATGCAACATCGCTTTGTCCTAGTGACCCCCTTCCCTACTTTCTGTTTCCCTTCTCTCACACTCCCTTTCTCCTTCCCCTCCCCCTCTTTCTCTCTCTCTCTCTCTCTCTCTCTCTGTCTCCCTCTCGTTCTCTATAGTACTGCCCTACAATTCTCATTAGCAAGACCACCTTCCTCCCGGTGACCCCCTCAAGTCCAGTGACCTCCTTTTGACGCCACACCTCACTCCTCAGTCTTTACAATGTCTGGCTAGCTGTCTTCCTTCTTCGTCATCACATCCTTATACAGGAACCTCGTCATCATGACAGACAAAGATTAGTTATCACAACTTTTGCAACCATCCCAATGTACTTTTTCTCCCCTGTAATGGAGAGTGCTTTCAAATTATTGACACATACAGTAATGTCCTGGGAAGGATTTTTTTTTTTTTTAGGTAACTGTCATTTTTCTGTCATTTTAGAAGCCTGGTCCTTATTCTTGATCTGTCATTTTAGAAGCCTTGTCCTTATTCTGTGTTTCCATCTTCTTGACTGCATGATATTGTAATGTAAAATTTTGCTTGTATGATAAAAATACATTTCTTATTATCTCCATTTCTCTCTTAAGTCTTTTTTTTTTTGAACATTTGTTTTGCCATTTCATAATTTAGTTTATCTCCCTCCCCCTCTCTCTCTCTCTCTCTCTCTCCCCTCATTTATGTTATTTTCACTACTATCTTTCTCTTATTCCCTTGCTTTCTCTCACTGACCCCGGTACTCATTAATTATTTGCATGTCTCCTCTCATATTTTCTGACCCTAATTCACATATCCATTAAATTCATTATTTTTCCTAGGAATGAAGGTCAGATATTCAATGTCTGGTTCAATCAATTAAACTCTCCCTAGAGTGACATACTTAATTGCCAACCTATTTGACAGATTGAGTGCACAAATACCCTTGTAGTGAAGTATTAAACTAATACATCATCTGTTTAGAGCCATAAAGGCATTAACTCTGCATTAAAGTACTTGAGTTAATTCCTTTCTGGCTCTCAAAAGATGATATGTAGGACTTACCTTTTTTAATATTAATTTTGATGAAATGTAATCTTAATTTGCAAGAAGCTTAGCTAAGCATAGCTTACCTGAGCTTACCTGTTTAATTATTTTTTAGATTCTTTCTAATATATCAAGTTGTATTCCTTAGGAGGTGTAAGCCTTCAAAGTTTGCCCTCACAGTAGGTGTACTCACTGGAAATACTGGACATACTGGACATGTATATAATCTTTGTTTTAGGTTTTTTTTTTAATAGAAATGTATTTGGAATACTGTTTTGATATAAAACATGGATAACGTACACATGAATATAAATGTATATGTGGGTTTTTTAGTTTATGAATTAATATTAGAAAAGAGAAAACATGGGTAGTATACACTTATGTTACTTAGTTTTGTTTACAAATATAATTTGAGTACTGCCAAAAATGGAAAACATGGAGAATATACTCACTAAATCTCAGAACAAAATAGCTTTTATTACAGAAAACCTGTAAGACAACACATTTTCCATTTTTAAATGCACTGTCCTTTGCTTGCTTCCTCGTGTGCAATATTTTAGATATAAAGGTTGCATAAGTAATCAGGATTTGGGAAAAAATAATTATCCCAAACTTTAGGGGGTGTTGTCTTATTGGGATTAAAGAAACCAGGAGATTATTGGACAAAACAAACAAAAAAAAGGAAAGAAATGGTACAAATATTCAATAGGATTGAAAGCCAGAGGGTGCTTGGTATTAATTTGAATGACTGAAGTAAGTTATGATCACATGGGACCCAAACCAAATTACCGTGAGATGATAAATGGTTTTCTGTAAGACAGTAATGGAGGACAATAAGTTGACACACTTTTTGTGATTGGGTAATCTTCTCTCACCAAAAGCACACATTTTCTTTCATCATCAATTCTTTTTCTCTCTCTCTCTCTCTCTCTCTCTCTCTCTCTCTCTCTCTCTCTCTCTCTCTCTCTCTCTCTCTCTCTATTCCATCTCTCTCTTATCTCTACCGGTCATCATTGCTTATAACAGCCTTGAGCAACCAGAGTAATAGAGTACCATAAAGCTGCCGCCCTGCTGGCCATCCACTTTCTGGTCAGTGTCCTTAAAGTTGGCACCCAGTCAGATTTTCACTGACCACAATCAGATTATTCACAAAGTGAAACTTGTGCCCACCGCCCATTAATTGTGCGTCCTACTTCTTGATCTAGTTTTCAATTGACTGCATCCAATATTGACAAGTGGGAATACATGTTTTAGTGGTCTAGGCTAAATTCTACAAATTCTCCTGTGTCTAGGAGCACTTTAAACCTAAACTAGTTGTATGAACAGATGCCCTCAGGAAGATTTATCCTTGCTGTATATCATAGAAATGTTATTGTGATCTTGTGGTTTAGGGATGCTTTAAGTGATGTTTCTGTAGGGTGGTCCTCTAGTGAAATCACTATCTGATGAAGTTATTTCAGTACAATAAATTGGGAGAAGTTTAAGAGAGAGAGAGTTTATCAGTATCTTGTTTATAATTTACCTCAAAGATGGGTGCGGTGAAAATACAGATTCTTATTGCCAGTAGGACTGATACTTCAGAAATGTTCCTGAAGCGCTAGAAACAAAGCAGGGAGATACAACAAATAGATGGGAAAATAAGGATTTGATTACCTCGAAAACTGAGATGGACCACTGTGACGCTATAAATAGCAACGAGAGATAAACACTTGAAGAAGCCGAGACGACCTTATACGATGAATGACCTACATCATGGTGTGTCTACATCAATTTTCTACTGCCCTCTCAGAGGGATGTACAAAGATGGATTCTAGTTCAGATCCCTAATTGCCTTTCACTCATCATCAGTTGGTTAATGAATTACTGTACTCTTATGTTGACCACTTTCTACCCCTCTCCCGTGTGTAGAGGTTCTCCTGTCATATTTTGATTAGATTCCCCAATCATCTCTTTTCATTTGCAAATGATTAACATATTTTCTCTTTCATCTTGTTATGCTCCTCCGTTTATCTCTCACCTCTTATCCATTCCATTCTCTTGGTTTATCTATCTCTGACTATTTTTCAGATACACCCCCCTCTCCTCTCTCTCTCTCTTCCTTTCTCCTCTTTCTCTCTCTCTCTCGCTCGCTTTGTCTATCTTTTCTCTATCTGTCTTGAATTGAATTTCCACATCTCCATTGTAAAAACATGTATAAAGCATGACAAACTATATGTAACATCAATAACATGGTTCAAGCAAATATACAAAGAAGAAAAGGTAATTGTTAATGTGGTGGGATCTTTCAATTTTGGTATAACTTGTAAACAATGTCCCATAAACATGAAAACAAAATATACATACTGTATATACAGTTATTAATGTCCAATCTACATTACAATTTCGTCTCTATTACAATAACAGAAGTAGAAATATAATGATTTTATACATGGTGTTTCGGCCTGACTGAATGCTTGTTCACAATAGATTCAAAGAAAATTTGATTTCAACAATCTATTGAAATTCATATATATATTTGCCTATAATTATATGTTTATTTTGTCTGAACCATGAATTATATATTTTTTCACCCGCATAAATCAAACAATTCAATAGCTCAAAAAGCAATCTAACCTTGATTTTTGCCAGCTGTTTGACAGAAAGAGACTTGTCTATGGATCAAGTACTGGTATAACAATTAAATGCATCTCTTTTTTGCTTATGAATTATTATACATGTGTATGTTTTAGTTGACGAAAAGGCAAAGTCAAAGGGTATTAATATATGTCTCACAAAGAGATGATGAAGTGAAGTAGGAAGGGAAATTGAGATGATGAGGGAGTATTCTGTAGGGATGTAACTCATATCCAATATATCACTACTATAGAATTGCCCTTGACTGCTAATTGGTATCTAGGTCATAGAACAATGGATGGTAGTATGCTGCCAAATGTGCTTCCATGAACGAATGAATAATTCAATATTCCAGGAGCATTCAAATGAATGAATGAATTATCTTTTTTTTTTTGGTATTATGCTCATCAAATTTCAATCAGTTAGATGACCCTGGTAATAGTTACTGACGCTCGGAAAAACCTTGGTTCCTTGCAGACGGTGGATTTACTCCTCTTTTATCGAAGGCCAGAAACGAGTCACCAGTTTTCTATTTACATGATTTTATTCTTACATTGATATATTGAAAAATAATGGATATGTGCATGGCATTTATGATATTTCTCCCTTCTGAAATAGAAAAGAAAGTAGGTCATCTGCAGTTTCAGATCCTTGCACTTTAGAAGGTTTTTTGCTTTATCATGATCGGCGCCACTTGGTGGTGATCACCATTTTAAAGAACCAGGAGAAGACACATTTCCAGTGATGCTGTACTATAAAACAAGGCATGACATTGCGCTGGAGCCAATTCCTTTCAATATGTGTGTCTACTCACTGCCTTTTGTTGTCACTAATCTTCTTATCTTTCCTTTTTATTTTGGTCTAAATTCCTCCCTCTTTTCCAATCCACTCTCTCTCCTTCTGTCCCTCTGTCCCTTTCTCTCTCTCTCTCTCTCTCTCTCTCTCTCCCTCTCTCTGTATCTCTCTTTACATTCCCCCCTCTCTCTCTCTCATGCTCTGTCTATATCTATGTGTCTTTCTCTGTCTGTTTGTTCTCTTTCCTTCTATTCATGTAGCCACCATAATTCTCTCTGCGTCCTCTCGATCTATATGGTATACCTCTCCCTCTATTTTACACAGAGGATGTTAATTGCATCTACTCTTTACACATTTCAAGGGGAGAAGGGGCTTTGTTTCGATGTCAATATGTGCAAATTATGAGCAGTTAGTGTGCATCAGAAAATAAAAGATTACATGTAAGTCTTTTATTTTAATCCTTTGTGTTCTTTTTTTCCGTACTACAGTCCTGACAACATTAAAATATAGAATGAGAAAATGAGAGGAGGTTGTAATTTTGGCCCCGCAACTCTATTTATTTTACAATAGAATAAATGAAATTTAATTAAAAGTTGTACCTACATGTAAATAAATCATATTTGCCTTGATCCTGTGATAGAAGATACCTTGATTTAATAGAGTGACAGACAACCTGTTAATATTTTGCCTGGATTTAATCAATATAACCATTCAGTACGCATACTTCTGAATGGGGAGCAGCTTCCATTGATAGTGTAAGTGACAAATTTGATTGCGGGATTAGAGTGAAATAGGGGACCAAAATCTGACGTCATTATACATGTACATCAGCTATTATGGATGTCATGGATAGAATACGTCACATATAACCCTGATCTTTTAGGGTTGACCCGTTAACCTTTCTGTATAAATGGGAAATGCCGTTTTAAATGTACCACGATAATGGACTTTTATTTATGTCAAGTGCTAATTGCCTGATCCATTTTTTACTGAGCAGTGCTTTTCAATTGAAAGGGTTTGTACCTCTTGCCCTATCAAGGGAGGAATTTATGTGTGACTACTGACTAGATGATATGATATTGAACTTCAGAGCTTACATTTAGTGAAATACTAATTCAGTTGAATTCACAAAACACTCAAGAAGTGTGTGAAATTGAGATAAAAGAATAACACATTAGGTCTAATAAAACAAAGCACAATGGAAAGTGCTGGGCAGTTGTTTAAAGATCAATTTTGATGTTTTCTTTTGTTTTGCATGTACCGAGCGACTCAGGAAGAGTAATATGGTTCATAACAGTATAGGTTGCATGCACTTATTGTATGGCAGATAAAATTTAACCTTTTAAGATCTGTCCATTCCATGCACATAGTCACTCATCTTAAAGGACCTCAAGTGTGAATATAAGAGTAGCCTTCAGGAATCATCATGCTGTGCTTTGTATGAATCATAGCTTATCTTGAAAAGAAAAGGATAGCATCACTTTAATTGTAGAGACATACCGATAGCAGGGAGTTTTTTTTTCCAATCAAATCACCCCCTGCCTACTGCCACATATTACCTATCCTTTCTCTAATACCGCCATCAGAAAACAACAGCATTTGATATTCTTTTCACAAAATCATGTACCCATCTTGCTTCTCCTACAATTTTGCGCCCATGCGCATCCACCCACGCACAAACACGCCCTGAATGCCCCCCACCTACTTTCTCCCTCAAAATGCCAAATGCTTGTGTTTACTACAAAATCCTCTCCTTCTCTATCTCTCTCATAACACACTTCACACACACACACACACACACACACACACACACACACACCACTACCATCACCGCCGCCGCCACCACACGCCAGGCGCAGCCCCAGTGAAGGGGTGCGCAGAAATGTGCATCGTCATTGTGGGTTCATTTTGTGTGTGTGTGTGGATTCCAATTTGCATGTGTGGCTGGCGTCTCCTCTCTCCTCTCTCTATCTCTCTCTCTCTCGCTCCCTGTTTGTATGGGTTCAGCCAGAGTTTAATGCGATGCAGACGAGATGAATATTGCTAGGAGTGTGCCTTATGTTGCTTGGCTTATACGTCTATGGGAAGACTGGGCATGATGCCACTATTTTCATCTCATGCAGTGGTGCATCCTATCCAATACCAGCAGGTCGCGTGCGTTTCATTTTCGCACTGGTCTATTTTTATCCGAGGTCTTTGTAATTATTATGCATGAATGTCAATAAATGTCTGACAGGCTGCCTTCCTGTGCTAACATAATCATTCAATGTCTTTTTCATTCATATGTACTTGGTAATAATCAATAGCTTTCTAAATCTGTTGTTTTTCTGGTGCAGCATTATCCTCCCAATCTGTAATCTATTTGCATCTATGTTTTCAATAAAAATTTACTAATCAAAATGCAATTGCAATATTGTTTGGTTTTTGTTGTTGATATTATAGCAATTATTGCCATACTGTATACCAGATAATAAATATGTATTTCTTTAATTTGTCTTCTTCCTCATGATGATTTTTTTTTAATTCAGCATTTAATGGAATATAGTTCCTTTTTTTTTACCGAATGCAATTTTATAATGTTACATAATAGTCAGAATAGCTAGAAAGAAATAAATGCCATTAAAAATGATATCTCTGTGAGTGATTAGTTCTATGATATATCCACTTTATTTTCATTTCTGTCTAACTATCCCAATTCTCCATTTGATTTGCTTTCCTGTTTACAAAACAGACACATTATGAACATAGTTTTAAGAAATTATGTGTAAGGTTTTGAATGGATGTTTTAAACCAACATATTTTTCAACCAATCTCTTCTTTCCTCTTTTTGAGGGAGAAGATTTAGAAAGTGAAAAATTATATCAATAATAATTTTGTTTTTCTGATCAGGCATTTATTTCATTAAGAAACAACATATGGTAGGTACATGTTTGACTGATTTCTTTGCTTGTTTTCATTGCTAAATGCATTCTGATAATTTGGAGTTTCTTACATTTTGATGCACAATTTAGAATTAGTTTTATTTCAACATTCCTTACATTCTTAATATTTTAACAGTGCAAGGAAATGCAACATAAAGCAAGGCTTTTTGAAGTTAGGCAGTGCTTCACTAGCCTACTTCTTGTCGAAAATGAGAGAGAGAAAAAAAGAAAAAAATATTTGCCATAGGGGCTTATGAGATAGGCTGCCAGACATATTGCCAATTAAACTGGTTTTGTAATCTGAGTCTGTCTGTTAAGGGATACAATTGGATTCTACGTCATAAGCTGCAAGTCAATCTCTAACCGCTCATACCCAGTAGGGTTTTTTTCATGGCAGAAGTCTTTATCGTCAGCACGAACCTGGGATGTTGTCTTCATCGCCTCAAGATATCTTCTAGAGAGCCCCGGCTGGTTGTCGTGACGATGGCGGGCTCGTCTTTGACGTCATAGCCCGTCACTGAGCCATTTGTTTGTGCTGCAATGTCGCTCTGCTGCAAAGAACCTCCATGAAAATTGTTGTTTTCATTGTTTTCTGAATTATAGCAACTTAGGGAATTGTTAATTTGAATTTATAAGAAAGAGCAATTTCCATGTTAATTTGATATTGTTTGTCCATATTAGCAAGAATAGAGACGTGCGTGCATGATGTTGTTTTGCCCCCTGAGGCCCGTCAATAGGTTTCCATGGTGGAGAGAAGATGTTTACATATCAACATGAAGATGAAGGTTCTAGAAAGTCCATCTTATTATGCTAATGAATGAATGGATGAGACTCATGTGAACTCGTCTTAATATGCTCCATCTTTTCTTTTCAGAGGTGTTGTTTACGTGCTATCTGTGCTCTTTTATAGTTGTGTCATTGTGTTATATACCGTATAGTGAATCTTATCATTAGAAATCACAGTGGATTGCTTTGTGATTACATCACTTTTCCTCCCTATCTCGGCGTTAATTGTTTGGGATTACTCAAACGATGGATCACTATAAAATGCATTGCAGAAAATTTCTATGAAAACTTCTAATGATAGATCTTTCATGGTAATTCCCTTAAAACCTCATTTGTTTGTTTAAATCTTTAACTTGTCAAGTTGTTATTGTTTCAATTGTTTTTCTTTTGTTGAATTGTTGCTTTTTCTCTTTAATGTCTTTAATCTCACTGAAGAGTTGACGAATACATTTCTTCAACTATTAAGGTTACAAAATTGTTGCTCTTAAATATGTAGGTGTATGAAAAGATAGCTAGAAATAGAAGGAATATGATTAGATTATTATTGAGCAGATATGTGAATTTGAAAAGACAAACATTCATATGTTCGATCTAAATTTCACAATTCTCCCTTTCTCCTTTCAATGATGACTTTGTCAAAAGTAGAGATTTCCAAAGCAAATTTGACATTGATGGGAATCTGATTTTGGGGGTAACAGATGTACCTCAATATTAACTTGAATAATAAGTTGAGAATTCATTCTTCTCAATGAAAGGTCGAATCGACTTTCTGTTAAATATATTTTTAATTGCATTGTAAGTAAACTTAACTTTCCCTCTTTATAATAATAATAATCTATAGTGCTTTTCATCTTCAGAGAAAATATCAATGCTGGTTTTCAAGTGAGCAAGCCATTTACACACACACACACACACACACACACACACACACACTTCCTGATGACATCAAATAGCCATTAATGCCTGGTCATGGTGTCTAGTCATTACGGAAGAGGATTTCATCCGATAATAACATTAAACTATGATAAGAAAAATGATGTGATGTCCTCAAGCTTTACCTGCTCCCCAGCTGCTCCACATTCACATTTTACCCTGCACCATCAATGATGTGGAGGTTACCATGGTTACCATGGCATCATGCTCTTCCATCCTCCCGACATTACCCCCTGCTGAATTTCCCTTGCTCCTATTTAACAAGTAGAAGACAAAGGTCTTGTCAACCCCTGTGTGGCCTTGAATAGTCCACTAGTGAGTTTCCTGCAGAGCACACCATGAAAAGTCGTCAAGTCCTTTATGAATGTGACCATTGGACCAAAAATAAATTAACATAACCAGCTCTTCCACCTGGTTGAACCCCAGTCTTCCCCATCTCCGTCATGTTCTCCTTCCTCTTCCTCTCTGGTTTCCTCTCTCTCTCTCTCTCTCTCTCTCTCTCTCTCACCGTCTCTTTCGCTCTTTTTCCTACTAGGCTTGACTTGATTACTCTCTAGGCTCAGTGATGCGTTACAACTCAAAAAGTTCATTCACATGAAAGTAGTGAAAATAATATCATGCACTTTCACTGTTTCATATGAAAATTTAACAGCATATTTGCATTCAAATCAAGGGAATAAAGTGTATTCTAGTAGGCAATCTTTGAATTTCCTTGATGTATCAGTGTAATTATTGTATTTTCTTCTTACTCTCTTGTTCTCTCTCTCTCTCTCTCTCTCTCTCTCTCTCTCCCTCCCACCCTCCCTCTCTCTCTCTTTCTCTCCCTCCCTTCCTCCCTCCCCCCTCTCTCTCTCTCTCTCTCTCTCTCTCTCTCTCTCTCTTTCTCTCTCTCCCTCCCTCCCTCCCACCCTCCCCCTCTCTACCTCTCTCTCTCTCTCTCTCTTTCTCTCTCTTTTTCTCTCTTCCTCCTAATACTGTACTGTCTTCATAAATCATTTTCCTTGTCATTAAATGTTTTTCAGCTCTCTCGAACATTCTTATTTCTGTCCTGCAACTATTTCTTTTATTTTCACATCATTCTTCTTTGATTATTACAATCGGACATGTCACAACATGATTTCTCTCTCTACATACGTCATTCTCAATCCCTGAACCTTTTCCCCAGTCACTTCCAGCCATGGGTGCTGCTTGTATATATCTTCTTCTTTCATCCATTTTTTGTTGTTGTTGTTTTCTAATTTTTTATCTCAATTGTGTAATATGCAATTATGTAATCTTTTCATTTTATTGCATGTACAGACAGGGCCCAGCAGTTTGTTTTCTTCTTAAAACTGCACATATCCTCCTTCTCTCTCTCTCTCTTAAACCCATTCAGTTACTTTTTTTGCCCCACAGAAAGAACAATGTAGATAATTTTATTAGAATATTCAGGTATTCCTCGGCTTTCTCCTTCACCTTCCATTATCGACATCCCTCTAGAAAGTAGGTGTTCTGCCATTCTTCTTGTTTGCCAAGGACATTTTCTGGTTGAGGTAAAGAGTTTATGGTTTAGAAAGAAAAAAAACTGTCAATTTACAGTAATCATGGAAACCACAGTTTTTGCTACCCTCGATTTCCCTCCTCCAAACGCCCACACATGTTTGACTTTAAGCCTTGTATTCATGTTGCCATGGTTACTGTTTCATGTTGCGTGTTAGCCACGCATCAACCCACCTTTCTTTCGTTCTTATAAATTGAAACAAGAAAATCAATTGCTCACGATGGTATGATTTTTGTACAGAATAATTCATCTGTTACATGCATATTGCTTTGCTTTGAAAGTATCATACATGACAGTGTGTTCAGTCCATAGAGAGATGAATCAATTAAAGTTTCCTCTCTTAGGCTAAGAAGGCAGAATCTTTCATGATTCAAAAGATTCTTGTTGCATCTTTCGTTAAATGTCTGGTGTGGCTGTGAGTTAAGAATAATGAAGATCTAATATTCAGTCTAACACCTGTGTCCATTTATATTGAATGCAGCTTTCCCTTTCGAACATGACTACATACTGTACTAATTAATTTGATTTCTCAGCTCAGACTTTTGTGGTATGGAGATTTCCCTACATTTACATCTCATGTTTACTTTAATACTTTGAGTCCATATCTTTACTTTCATCCTTTGACATCCATGTATTTTACATGTTCTTCTTCTTTACGTTGCTGTTCTCTTTCCATAAAAGTAGATGTTGGATAAGGAATGGTATAGTTTATTGGACAGTAAAGTAACCCATTGATGCTTTTCCCATCCTACTGTCTTTTACTATTGGTATATTACCATGATAGAATCTAATTCAATTATTCATGATGCTAGTTTTCTTCCATAGCAATAGTAGCGATAACACAGCAACATCACTTGTCGCTATTAAAGAGCGCCAGCCCGTGCCAGGCACAATTTTTCTTTAGAGTTCCTCGTAAATCGAAATGCTGTGGGAATTCAATACACGCCAGCCAGGCAACTGAGAGTTGTTTACACATCAGCGATCTCCCTAGCAACCGTAGTAGAATCCGCTGAGTACTGGGAATTTTGCCCTCATGAAAGCCGGTCGCTACGTCTGCATCGCCGTCAATCGGCTAACGATTCACCCGTTTTGATGTCACGGGCCCCATCTACGCATGCAATCAGCTGTCTTGCGTGGCTGCCAAACTAGCTTGCTTATTAGCAGCCACTGCAAAGAGGATTTTGGTTTCCTGCTCTCTCTCTCACGTTCCAATTCTATACTTATCTAAGGAAGATGGGGAAGTACTCTCAGCTGCATGTCGAGACATGTCAGACCTGTCAGGCCAATTGCGATATCTGAAACGCTTTTTGAGATATCACTTTTTATCTTTCAAGCAAACAAATAACTGAATGCATTTTCAAACAAACAAATAAGTGAACATAACATACCACCTATTGAGAGCCAGACGTTGTCATTGTAGTATAGTAGATGCCCTTCTCACTTTTAGCAGACAACATATCAGATTTCACATCAACCAGCTCTATACTATGAACAAATGAATTGATCAGTGGAAAAAGTTGCAAGAATCGTTCAGTCCAAGTGTAGACCATTTGTTTATATAAAATAATTTGCTGATCTTATGCCATGTTTTATTGTTATGTTTGCAAATATATGCCATTGTAAATAATGCGGATAACAAGGAAATACCTATAATGCTTTGTCATATTCCTTTCTTTGATGTAGTCAAGTCCAAAAGCTTTTTACTTGAAATCCATGCATACAAAATTTGAAAGGAATACAAAGCAAAAACCAAAATAAAGTCAGTGAGATTGAACAAAAATTCATAATTTCCCTTTAGAACTAAAATGTTTACATTGCAGCTTAAAGTGTTTTGTAATCAATCATCTAAAGCAATAAAAAAAAAAAATATTAAAAAGCAAAATGTGGGAGATTAACTTTTTAACTGTCACTAAAACTGTATATGGATTGCTAAAGTTTGTGGACATAAAACAATCAAACATGTGTGGAGGCAATAATATTCTCTCATATTTTTGAAGCGTTCTAGTATGATGTAATATTAGATTATTCTTTACAAATTGGTTTACATTAATGAAATGAAGGTTTGTGTCACCTTTAATGATTTCATGGTAAGTCATCTCTTTTTTTGTGCGTGGTTGGATGACACATATGCCATTTCGATTGGAGTATCATAATGGATAACAATTATTAATGACAGTATTTATTTGTAGGTGAACCTGATATATGTTTTGATGTAGGTGTTTAGTTGCATAGTTCATAGATAGAATACACTCTTATGCCTGACACTAGGCAATCCCTCACAACAAACCTGATTAATTTGTCTGTGGATTTCCCAGTTTCCTACATGCCTTTTGTTTTGATAATAAATTATTAAATCATAATACCTAGTTTCCTGTAGACAGAAATGCTGATGATTTTACTGATGATTCACTATTTTGGTTGTTTGTTTGTTTGTTTGTCTGTTTATTTGTTGTTAAATATGCTTAAAAATTATCATTGATTGAGCAATGCTCAGTATGACTATGGATTGCCAATGATATAAATTCCTCTCCTACCTTATTAAATGCAATCTGTCTTATTTTGTAATCATGATATTGTCCAAGCATTTGCAAAAATCTAGCTAATGGCATAAACATGGCTCTGTATCATTACACATTGCAGTGTCATATCACATTTTTTTTTACTCAATTTTGTTGGTGAAGGTTTCATTCCTCTGTGCAATGAATCGTTTGCCATCATGTAGTTACATCATTTTTCTAAGCCTAGTGATTGGATCACACGTGCGAATAAGTAGTGTGTTAAAACTCAGTGGTTTCATTAGAACTTTTGTGGTCACCAGGCTTGCACAATCCCTAGATGAAAACATTGACGATAGTATACCTTTATGAAGATTATAAGATAGAGTTTGGTAATACACAAATACTGCAAAAAGTATCTAATCATGCTATCTATGGTAGATATGGACATATCTAGATGGAGTCAATTTAGTTTGCAGAGCTCTGACTTTCATTTCATAAATATCCATTTGATTTTGTGATCTGATAAGACAATGTTTGTATGAACCAAGTTCAGATTTTATATAAAACTTTAAAATGATCTTGAAAGATCATGTCAACAGTTATAGAGGCACAACTATTCTGGAATAGAATCACTTCAGAATGAGGACAGGATGGAAACCAGCTTGATCAAATATTGAAAAGGTTAAGGATTAAAATTTATATTTTGAACACAACCAGTTATTTTCACAGCACCTGTGTTTTTATGAAGGAGAACAACTTCTGACAATGATATTTATATTCATTTACTTTTTATGCCTCCGCTACAACGTAGCCGGAGGCATTATGTTTTCTGGTTGTCCGTCCGTCCGTACGTACGTCCGTACGTACGTCCCGTTCTCGTGATCGCGTTATCTCAAGAACCAATTGATGGATTACCGCCAAACTCGGGTCATGTATGTATCTTGCAGAGCTAATGAAGTGATTAGATTTTGGGGTCACGAGGTCCAAGGTCAAAGGTCACAAGGCTCATTATGTATGCAAAAATAGCTCGTGATCGCGTTATCTCAAGAACCGATTGATGGATTACCGCCAAACTTGGGTCATGGATGTATCTTGCAGAGCTAATGAACTGATTAGATTTTGGGGTCACGAGGTCAAAGGTCAAAGGTCACAGGGCTCATTATGTATGCAAAAATAGCTTGTGATCGCGTTATCTCAAGAACCGATTGATGGATTACCGCCAAACTTGGGTCATGTATGTATCTTGCAGAGCTAATGAACTGATTAGATTTTGGGGTCACGAGGTCAAAGGTCAAAGGTCACAGGGCTCATTATGTATGCAAAAATAGCTCGTGATCGCGTTATCTCAAGAACCGATTGATGGATTACCGCCAAACTTGGGTTATGTATGTATCTTGCAGAGCTAATGAACTGGTTAGATTTTGGGGTCACGAGGTCAAAGGTCACAGGGCTCGTTATGTATGCAAAATAGCTTGTGATCACATTATCTCAAGAACCGATTGATGGATTACCGCCAAACTTGGGTCATGTATGTATCTTGCAGAGCCAATGAACTGATTAGATTTGGGGTCACGAGGTCAAAGGTCACAGGGCTCATTATGTATCCTAAAATAGCTCGTGATCGCGTTATCATTAGAACCAACAGATGGATTACAATCAAACTTGAATTTTAAAAATTGCTTCCATTTTGGTTTGTAAAATTGCTCTATGGCGGAGGCATCATCGACTGCGCGCAGTTGAAGTTCCATCTAGTTTTCAACTAGGTCTGATATGAGATATAGGCCATATGGTCGATGCAGACTTATTAAGACCACATATGTATTCACCATCATTTTAGTAGTATGGAAGAGTAAGCACACTTTGATCTTTATAAATGATTATCTGATATGGAGACCAGCAGAATATTCCTTGATGAGAATGAGTTATAATTTCATTCTCTTTTGGGGGGATGCTGATTAGATGAGAAAGCCTGTGGTCTTGTCACCATTTCAAGTTCTGAGACAGGATTTGCAACAGGAAACCTAAGACCACTTTTGAGCGGCTGGCAAACATGAGACTCGTTCGTCTCGTGCTGGCCTGGATGAGGGAGTTGTAGTAGATGAAGAGACTTATTCATGAGGCTCTCCAACGCCCTCTCTTCATACACGCAGCCTCAGGGCTTTCTAGGCGCGCACAGTGTCTTTACCAGAAATCAAAGAACTTGAGATGGGTTCAAAGGTGTTTTCAAATGTTAACGATGTTGTCCCGTTTTTCCAGCAGTTTCTTTCGTTCTTCAAGGTATTTTCACTTGTTTTGGAGGCCTTAAAGGAAAGGGGAAAGATTTGGGAAAGTTACATTTTCTCTCCTCAACTTACCTGTTACATAGGTACATGTAGCAAAAACTGAGAATCTGTTTTGAGATTAGGTTATTTCAACATGAAGTCATACAAAGATGTCCTAGTTTTTTCCTGCAGTTCCTTTCATTATTATTATTTTTTTTCAAGGTATTTTTTTTTCTCCAGAGCTTTTTTTTCATAGAATGAGAAACCATTTGACAACTGTTTTCCTCATTTAAAATAAAACTAGATCTTTAGCCAACCAAAGTTTTGTCACTGTGGTTGCTAGTTATGGGTACATGTATAACTTCATGACACATATGTTTCAAGTCTTTACCGATCTTAGGGTCTTTGTAGATTTCAAGGTCTATACAGTATGATTGCTACAAGAATTAGTACTCCCTTACTCCCCTTACTGTCCCCCCTCTCTCTCTCTCTCTCTCTCTCTCTCTCTCTTTCTCTCTCCCCCCCTCCCCTTTCTTTCTCTCTCTCTCTCTCTCTCTCTCTTTCCCTCTCCCTCTCTGTTGCCTTCTCTCTCCCCTCCCTGTCTCTCTCTCTCTATCTCCGTCTCCCTCTCTCTCTCTCTCTCTCTCCATCTCCTCTCTTTCTCTCCCTCTCCCTCTCCTCTCATCTCCTGCTCTCCTCTCTCTCTCTCTCCCTCTCTCTTCCTCTTCCTCTCCTGCTCCCCTCCCTCTCTTTCTTTCTCTTCCTCTCTGTCTCCCTCTCTCTCCCTCTCGTTATCCATGTCTCTTTCCCTTTCTTTCACTGTCTGTCTCTTATGTGCTTTATAAATCCACTAATCATTTCTATTATCTTTCTATTATCTTTCTTTAGTCAGCATCTTTCAAAACCACTGAAAGAAAGTAACCCCTATTTTATCTTGTAACCAAATTATCTTCTGACCAAAGGATTATACTTGAAATACCTAGCCATATCTTAATGATTTTAATGATTATGTTTCACTGCTAGGTAGTTAAATGTTGTTTTCTTGATATCAATACATACATGAATTTTTATGAAAGTTTTATAATATGCATAAATGTCTCATAATCATCAAAACATTTTGGGGGGAAGTTCCATAGTAATTTCTCTTTCTAGACCCAAACATGTAGTTTTTGTTTTTTAAATGGTACCACATCAACCAATAAAGGGTAAATGACACATCTAATGTCATATTTTCATTCTCCAGATTTACAATTATTAGTTGTTTACAAATTATTATGCCATGAGAATGTAGTGATTTCAAACATGAGGCTCAGATACCATGATCATGATGTTATGAACTTGTGATGCTAACAATTTAAGTATTTTCCTTCAGATCTGTCCAGTCGGTTTGGGAAAACAAATTATTGGATTTCATGTTGAAGATTATTAATGAAATAGGATATTGGAAAAATATTGTGTTAAGTGATAACCATTAACCACAATTGAAAAGATATTTCCACTGATTCCGTGCATTGAGTGTGCTGTACACAAACAATAATTTTTTGAAATCTCTTGGGGTTTACAGAAAGCAACAAACATGTTTACATCATTTCGACTGTCGACTGTCCTAAAAGCAATCAAGTGGTTTGTTCAAAACACTTTTTGAAAATACCACAGTCATCCATTAATTCTAATCGATACTGCATTACACTATTTGTCCTGTACCGGTACTAATTTTTGCTTTGAAGGAATCACTTTTTCTGATTTCTTTTCCAAAGTCCATACAAACAAGGTAAAGTGCCCTATCTGCTTACATGAATACTTCTTGCAGAAAACAGATATCATTGGAATTAGAGTTCTATCAAAAACAATTATTATCTATAAGAAATCTATTGTCAAGAATCACAAGCTCTCACATGGTGATTTCATATTTCACTATGTTAAAGTGCTAACTATAGTATATTGACCATATGGAAAGATTACTCCCAGCTAGTTGAGATGGTAGTAATAGTAGTAGTACTAATAATATAATAATAATAAAAAAAATAAAAAAATAAGAAGAATAATAGTACTAGTAATTCAATTACTAACAACTATAGTAATACTAATACCAATACTAATATCAATACTTATACTATTACTAATGATGATGATAAGGCTATTCAAAAAAGAAAAATTGATGTTTCCTATACTCTGATGCTCTCTTGGGGGGGGGGATGTTCCGTCCGTAGCATGGATTTTTATCTCTCTCTCTCTCTCTCTCTCTAAAAAATGATGTAACAAATTATATTTGGGGCACTATAAATGGAAAAGTTTCACATCAATCTCAAAAGTTTTAATAAGTTGACTCAGAAAGAAAAATCTCTAAAATATTGAAGCATGATACTATATTTGATAGCTAAGACTTGATGTAAACACGCCTGCTTAAGGAATACAGTTAGTATTTGTTCTTTTGCTTTTTTTAAACAGAGAAATTGTTATTCTAGTGATGTAAATGACAAAATCTATGTAGTGGGGATCTTAACCAACCATGAGCTGAAATCTGAAAACCGCAATCACGGAGAGAGGATATGCTACTCTACCACATGATTATCTCACCGTATGATCTCTCTCTCTGACTGATTAGCAAGTCTTGCTGGTTGATGTGAATATTACCTGGATTGCATTGAATCAGATGTATCCAAGCCTGATGTATTTCATTTATGCTACTTTGATGCTACTTTTATGCAAATAGATAATCGGTTATATTACTGCTTGTTTCATTGTATTTTCATAACTTATGAAATTGATTTTTGTGTCTCTTCTCAGCTGTAGATCAAATGCTTTGTCTTTTGTTAAATTAGTATTCCATATAGAGAATATTGAAGCTCTTTTAATTATAAAATAGAGTTTTAATAGATGTATTAGTCAACTGCGCAGTATGAAAGGCCTTTAACGCTTTTATTACAAAATTAAATTGTTTTTATTAGATGTATTAGATAACGGATCATAAGGCCAAATCGCCCATTTTCACCAGTCCAGTATCTTAAGCATCTTTATATAAGCTGTTTGGGTCAATGTATATATGACCAAAGTAGAGTATTGTGCTCTAGATAGCCAACCCCCTAGGGTGTCGGGAAATAAAATCTCATTTAATGCATGCTTCTCATCCATCCTGACCTTGCCCTGGCCTTGCCCTGGCCATACTCCCTACCGAAACACACACACACAGGCTCGCTATGATATGTACCCCTTTCATATTCACTGCTGAATGAGACTTGGATAAGGACAGAGTCTGTGTCTAATCTGATATGACCCTCCTTACCAATGAACACACACAGGTTTGCTTTAATATGTAGCCCTTTCATATTTACTGCTTAAGAGGGTTTGGTATGGACTGAGAATGAATCTGATCTGATCTGACCTTGCACTGAGCACACTCCTACCAAAACACACGTCACAGGCTCGCTTTGATATGTACCCCTTTCATATTGACTGCCAAAGAGGGTTGGATAAGGACCGAGTCTGTGTCTGATTCAATCTGACCTTGCCCTGAATACACTCCCTACCGAAACACATGGCACATGCCCTTTTTAAATGTACCCTTTCACATTGACTGCCAAAAAGGGTTGAATAAGGACCGAGTCTGTGTGTGATCTGATCTGACCTTGCCTTGACAATACTCCTCACCAAGGCATACAACACAGGCTCTCTTATACCCGTTTCATATTCAGTGCCAGAGAAATTTGCATCCGGATTTGGTCCGGACAAACGGTATCAGTATCACTTCACTTTGCACTCAGTCTGAACATCTTGACCTCTCTTCAACATGATTCAGGAGGAGAATTGGGCACAGAATTACTGCTCACCTGAAGTGGATCCTCAGTTATATGAATAGTATATGCACTGCTCGTGGCTAATCGTAACACTCCCAAGTAGACATGCTATTTGCTTTACCACTGAATGGCAGGAAAAAATATAGAAAATAATGTGCTTTAGGTATGAACTTGGGTGCAAATCTAATCTGAGTTCTGAAAATGTTATCATACATTTTTATCAGGAAGCTCAAAAGAGCAATCCAAACTTGATATATTATGTGTCTTCTGATTGTTGATTATGTGATTGCGTCGTTTTACTACTTGTACCATGAATGAGAAAAACAAATAACAGAATGTAAATAACTTATGAATTATGTATGAGTATAGTTGATGTGCATCAGAGAAGTCGAGTATAATTTTTATGTTCTGTATTGTGGAGAAAATTCTACGATGACCGCTGTATGACCTTCAAGAGGATATTTTGATGTACCGTAAATCTCCGTGTATAAGGCGCACCCGTGTATAAGGCGCACCCCTTTTTTAAGATTTTAAAAAAAAAGTTTTTTTTTTTTTTTTTTTTTTTCCCCCAGGTCTGTGTTAAAAAACCCATGCGGGAAGGTCTTTCATTTAACTGCGAGGTGCAGTTGAAGGCGCCGATTAGTGCTTGTGAACTTGTCACAAATAATAGGAACAATGTCGTTTTTTAGAAGAATGTGTAAGATCATTAATGTAAATAAAAAAACAGTAGAGGACCTAGGATAGGACCTTGTGGTATGCCATGTGTAATAGAAGAAAAATTGGAGGAATTATTATATACTACATATTGACATCTATTAGAAAGATTACTTTCAAACCAAGATGACAGACAAATTTGAGTGTTCTAGTTTCCGAGTGGTGAGTCAACACACCAATTACTGAGCTGGGAGACATTGCCAGTCATAGCGCCAGGTGGAGGGGCACAAATCGAAACTTTTTTTGTACCCGTGTATAAGACGCACCCCCGACTTTCACATTTTTTCGGCGGCAAAAAAGTGCGCCTTATACACGGAGATTTACGGTAGACTGTTTTGTATGTTGTGTGTCTTATCTAGTAAAGATGTGAACACACTGTGATGAAGATGGTGTATATATCCTTTGGATTTAGAAAGGATTATTTTTCCTTTCAAAGCTGTTCAACGCGTTTATCTGATTCATGATATAATTTTCAGGTACTTTTTGTCTACCCCAACATATCATTGAATAGATATTTATTATACTAATACTGTTCACAGTTTTAATTTTCTGTTGTGAGAGAATGATTTGTGTAATTATTATTATGGTAAAAGCTGAAGGTTTTGCAGGTTTGTCTTTTTTATATTAATTGGTTTATTGATACCAGTGATGTATATAATGGGGTGGGGGGCATACATCAAGTTTTTTTAGGCTGAAAGGTATACATTAAAAACCCATATCCCTTATGTGAAGTTTCCATCATAAACCTTATTTAAATAATATTATCATGGTCATTAGCCGGTTTTAATTATGTGTCTTGCATCCTAACCACTTCAAATCCATAGGTTTCTATCTTGATACATTGAATTAATAACTAAAGGTCATTCCCACAGACTAAGACCTTAATGAGTTATTAAATTCCCATCGAGCGTGAAAGACATCACCTCTGCAGGATTTTAGACCAATTCAATTTTTCCCTCCGTATAATTCTCACGCTGGTGGCTGATGTATGGTGAAATTCACTGGAGCATGAAAGTAAATTGCCCCTGCGCTTGCAGACTGTCTGGGGCATCCGTGATAATCGGATGTTTTTATTGCGGATTGCTCTCCTTACCTAATGCCGTGGTCAAAATCCGTCTGCGCTCTGAAAGGGAAATGAACGGGAGAGATGGTTAAGTTCAGGGTAACGAAATGACAAAATATTGATCAAGGCGATCCACTTTAGTCCCAAAGTCATCCATGTGGATGCATAAATTGCATTAGCTGTTGCTATTTTGGTAGCGGCTTTTAGTTTGCTTGATTCATTCAATAAACGAAGGATGGAGGTATGGGGTAGGGTATTTTTGCAGCCTATTATTCTAATAATATTTTCTTAATGATATGAAATTAGTACATGTAGAAGTGATTACCTATATGAAATGAAAAGACCAAACCCTCAACACAAATTTCTCCTCAAATTTGATGCAATTTACCTTCATAAATTATATTTATTACAAGCACTTTCTCACTAGTAAAGCTTTACCGGTACCTATAGAAGTTACATTTATCACATTTGAACATATTAATACTGCGGCTACACCATCAAAAACTGTTAACAGTTCCTGCAACTTGAAGTGTGTAGATGAAAGGTAAATACTGATACCCTATTGAAATGGATGGGTTAAAAATAAATTTTAAAAACATCCTGCCTACATGAACACAAGAATTGCATTGTAAATGCTATCTGGGGCTTCAAGAGTAATGATTTGACTACCTCTTATGCAGTGTGTACACCATCTAAGGAATTGGAAGTGGACATGCATATTAACATCTTTTTGGCTTTAGCCAGTGTGCAAGAATATCCTTCAGTTTCGGAGATTGCTCAGTTTTGAAAAGTCCTAATTATTTAGAAATTCCTGCAGCCCAGCTTGAAATAAAGTGATTTCTCAAATACACAGGAACAAAATGCAAGCAAAATGATGTCATAGTTCCATATTCTATTACTCTCTCTCTCTATTATAAAGGAAATTATTTCGATTATTAATATGAATTAAAAAGCCAGTAAGAAATTGAAGTCTTGAATTAAGTCCTCTAATGATTGCTTGACTAGCTAATTGATCGTTGTAGATTGTACGTAGGTTGATCTTCTGAAGCAGCCATAACTGCTTGTCCATCAAGATAAACTATTCCTTCATCTATTGATTAGTCCTATATCTAGAGGCTGTGTCCTTTCCATCCAATAATCCCCCGAGTAGGTGGTGTTTTAAAACCTGTTCTGAATATTCATTGCATAGTCATGCCTCCAGGAGTCCATTATAATCAGTGACGATTTCAAGTTCAGACAGTCACAAGAGCATCTTCTGAGAGCTAGAAGGGCATTAACTCATATATTTTAATACAGAGATAAGTTCAGACAATCACAATACACCTTCTAAGAGCTAGAAGGGCATTAACCCATATATTCTAATACAGAGATAAGTTCAGACAGTCACAAGAGCATCTTCTGAGAGCTAGAAGGGCATTAACTCATGTAATTCAAAAGCGTTCTGGCTCTCAACAGACAATCTGCTTGGAGCTGGAAGGGCGTTGTCTTGTATATCATTTAGCACAGAGTTTATGCCCTTCTGGCTCTCAACAGCCAGTATTCAGTCTTTTACTTGACCTTATTGTGTTTAGCAATGGTTTCATATCTTACAAAGATTCACAAGAGGGGTGGCATGCTATTGAAAGTACTATTGAGTATTTCTGGTAAGTCTTCCACTTGTAGCCTTAATTGGGCATTTATCTGATTTGATGTGTGGAGAAAACATATTGAAATATTTAAATGATATAATATCCTCTTTTTTTACAGTAGAAGTGTTTAACAGACTATATGATAACCAATTCACTGAAAACTTTTCAATATTTTTTTTTTAGCACCTTAAAAGGAGTAATTATGTGCAATTTACTCACATTTATCTTTGCCCGTAATTAACAGTAATTTTCAATTTGGCAAATAAGAAGATTTGTTTAGTGTTTTGTTGCCAAGTTAGAAGGTAGATTCTCCCCCATTCCCTAAAAAAAAAACACCCTGAAGTGCGCTAGATGAAAAATTCAACAGAACTGTTTGATATACATGTAGTTTAGATTCCATGCCAATGAATACTATTCTACATGTATGATACCTTGCAAGGCTGCCTATTATGTCCTTGGTGTCTCCACACCAGCGGGATATACTGAGTTCATGCATAACCACTGCATTCGAATATTCATATTTGATATGAACATGCTTTGGGCTATGCTCAATGATTATATCCTTGGCTCAACCAATGTCCTAGCCATTGCTAGGTAATCATCGTTATTGGGTTACCTGATAGGCCGGTACATTGACAGGATGGTCCTCCAAAGAGGATCTTCTGCCTCCAGACAACTCTGTAGTTCATAGCATCCTCTCTCTAGGACCACTCCACCTAATTATGCCAGTTGTCCGTGAACTTCAAGGACCGCTGCAACTGTCTGTAAAGGCTCGTTCACACACTGCCTCATAAAATACTACAGCGAAATAAAAATCATTGTACCTGTGAATAAACGGCAAGATGGAGTGATATAAAAAGGTTCGAGTAGGTGTGTTTAACAAATTTCCCAAAGTATACCCACCTCTCTATGTGTTGTAGGATACAGAAATGTGAAAGTGCACTACGCTTAACTCTTTCCTGTCTTCGGTCAACTGATGGAACAAATACTTGACTACCACAGTCGACTTTTGGTGCAGTGAAGAAGTTTTTTAACCATATGCTCTTTACAATGTGCCATTTATGAGCTTTGATCCATAGTAAATAAATCTAGGCAAGTCATTTTATTTTGCTGCAGCATTTTTTTATTTAGGTGTTCACAGCACCATGTGGAAACGAAGCTTAAGACCCCGTTCTCACTCACTTTGAAAGTGGTCTTAGTTAGACCGCTCCAGAGGAACGGGTCTTGAGGAACGGTTTGCGAGCGTTCACACTCCGAGCAGTTTTTTATGGCTCAAACCGCTCCACGAGCCAAAGTGGTCTTGTTGCTATGGCAGCTCAGGTCAGCGGGTCAATTTTTCGCTGAATACAAACCGTATGTACCGTACTACATGTTTCGCGCGGAACGTCACTAGCTCACTTCCGTTCAAAGTACGCTTTCGTTCGCATTGCACGTTAGAGCGATCCAAACCGCTCTTAATAAGACCCGTTCCTCAAGACCCCCTCCCGAGGTGGTCTTCTGGAGCGGTCCAGAAGTCCACTTCCTGGACCACTTGACCGTTCTCACTGACCTAAGAACCGCTCCTGAGGCACGGGTCTTAGTTAGACCGCTCCAACAAAGTGAATGAGAACGGGGTCTTAGACACGCTTGGAATAGTTTTATTTGCCTCAAGACGGACTAACCTTCTATGCTCATCATGTTACTCTTGAAGAAGATCGAATCAATCCTACGTCCTGTTGCATGCAGTCAATAAGGGGTACGAAGACCTTCCTTTTTTCTTCTTATGTGAGTGATTTGCAGTGTTTGATTACAAGACACATACACATATCATTCTCAGCTGAGAACTAGAAGGGCCTTCAATCATATAGCAAAGGCTTTTGGCTGTCAACAAATAATATTGTCTGCTAAGAGCCAGAAGGGTGCTAGTTCTTTGTCAAATTATATGATATATATATATATATATATATATATATATATATATATATATACAATCTCTCTCTCTCTCTCTTTCTCATCAAAATCAGCCCCCCTTTCATTGAATTACCGTTTGGTCCGATCAGTATGTATATTGGCCTAAATCATGTCACGTACATCACACATTGATTCTCAGAAAAACTCATTAATTGAAAAGAGCTGTGCACGTTTTTTCATCCCAGTTATTTATTTTTTTTTTTTACTAATTGCAATCAAATATCATCAATGGATCTCACAAGGGTGTTGAAATGCATGGCCAGTCAGGTGGGAGTCGGCATCGTGTGCAATTGCGGGACTTCTAGCTATCTGACTTTCTCTCTAATTGAGTGCATATCATGCCCTGAATTTCTAATTTTACTATCTGTGTGACTAGCAAGAGCCCTCTCTTTCTCATTCCGTCTCCCTACCCCATCCATCTCCCCCCCTTTCTCTCTGTCTCTCTCTGTCTCTCCCTCTCTGTCTCTCCCTCTCTGTCTCTAACTCTTTTTCTCCCTCTCTGTCTCTAACTCTTTTTCTACCTCTCTGTCTGTCTCTGTCTCTGTCTCTCTCATTCCTTTCTCTCACCAGTCCTCTCCCTTTCATTAGAATCTGTTAGTTTTCCATGGATCGAATTACTTATAATTGGATCAGTCTATCACCTAGTCTTCATCGTATCACGTCCAGCACACATGTTTTCTCAGAAGAGCGCATTTTATGTAGAGGGCTCTTCGGTCGCCTCATTTTGGTTTCTGTGAATCTAGCGCATATAGATATCACGGCCGTTGATTTTGTTCCCTAGAGTTTTATTAGACGTTGATGAAAATAATTTGTTTGCGATAAATTTTGCATGTACCAAAATCAAATATGTGGTGTTTGTGTGGTGCACATGGGATGGATGCAATTCTCTCAAAATTCATGTTTCATAGTAGAGGGAAATACTTTCTCGAAAGACGTTTAATCAGTCCAAAGAAAGAAAAATTGTTCTAAGCCCCAAGACTTCCTGGAAAATAGTACCTGTTGCTTTGCACATATATGATAGTAGTGAGAAAAAAAGATAATCATACTTATTGATTTATCAATATTGAATATCTGCCAACCACTGAGTGCATGTATCATAACACAAGTTCCTAGAATCTATCAAAAAACAACATCATTATTCATGATAGTATGCCCTGTATAGATTTCTCTCTTGTTTTCCTTTTTTTTCATTACCTTTGTAAATCATAGATTTTGATAAAGGGTTTTTAGGTACAAAAAGGAAATGTAAACTATTTTAGCTATCTTTACTTATTTTCCTTTGCCTAAAAATATCCTTTTTCTTTGATGACTATTTTTGTCCTTCTCTTCCTTCTTTTGTCTTTATCTGCATATTCTTATATTTTCCAGTTTATTTTCTTTGTACAGAGCAGCTATAGATGAGGCAGGTTGCATAAACAGGTGACCTCTAAAACTCTTGATAATTTCTGCTTTAATCATTTAAATGGATATATGATGGGCTTCATAGTCAGGAAATATTTAATTTCATGTGTATGCAGTGTGAAATTGTCAAACCCTGAAATTTAGGAAATGGAAGTTACCACAGATATTCCTGTATCTTTTTAAATGATCTTTTCTGCATTCCTGCCAAGAGAGTTTTCCTACCACCATGATTTCAGTTTGAAACATGAATAATTCAAGGGCATAATAGCTTGGGTGCCAGCATAAATATTTTTCCATTTGTTTTTCATTTCTATTCCGCACCCACTGTGTGATATATACATGTCATACATATATAGATGATTAGATAAAGTGTGTTTTATGGCTTGCTAAGTTATTAATAGATAGTTTTTCATAGAATTTCAATTTTGCATGGTCTCCAGTGCGGAACTGAGGCAAAGGAGAAAGAAAAAAAAGCACAGGTTGTAAAATAGTAATCATCCAGAGAGGAGAAATTTTGTTTATATATATATGTATATGTATATATATATATATGTGTGTGCTAATGATTTAGTTATCAGTTATCTATTAGTTTAATTAGTGTACAGTCCATTAAAAGGGATGACATTTTTTGGAATATTAAATGCACTTTTGTATCTTTGCATTGCAAGGTGTTATCTTATTGTAATCTGGTAATTTACAAGTTCCTCTCTCTCTCTCTCCCTGATGAATTATTACCTTTTCAATATCTTTTGTGGGAATTTCTTTTCCTGAGAGATAATTTTAGTACTCCTATTCCTCTATGTCTCTGGGATTTTGTTCTCTCTAACTTTATTAGCACAACATTATCAACCTTAAATGTAAGATTTAAATTCCCAGTTTTCTGTCCTTCAATCTTTCCCATCCTCCTCCCACTCTCTCTCTCTCTCTCTCTCTCTCTCTCTATTTCTAACTGCCTTTTTTTTCTATCACCCTATCACCTCTTACAGCATTCCCCTCCGACTCGCTTTTTCTCTCTGAAACATTCGCTTCCCCTAATATCATGCCAAATGGTTTAAGACATTTGATAAATTAGAGCTAAACGAGACTACTTGCTTACCTTCTATGTGCCTCTTTTTTCTATTGACCTCCCTACCATTTATGTGTGTGTGTGTGTGTGTTTCTCTCTCTCTATCTCTCTCTCCCGCTTTCTTTCTATATACATCTCATTTATCCCTTTCCTCTCTCTTTGCTTCATTTTATCAAAATATTCCCTGTGTGTGTGTTTCTCTCTATCTCTCTCTCTCTCTTTCTCTATTCATCTCATTTATCTCTTTCCTCTCTCTTTGCTTCATTTATTCCCTCTGTGTGTGTGTGTGTGTGTTTCTCTCTCTCTTTCTCTCTCTTTCTCTCTCTTTCTCTCTCTTACTCTATTCATGTCATTTATCTCTTTCCTCTCTCTTTGTTTCATTTTATCAAAGCATTCCCTGTGTGTGTGTGTGTGTTTCTCTCTCTCTCTCTCTCTCTCTCTCTCTCTCTTACTCTATTCATGTCATTTATCTCTTTCCTCTCTCTTTGTTTCATTTTATCAAAGCATTCCCTCCCTCCCTATCTCACTTTTCTTTTTCTTCTTTCAGTTTTTTTCACATCCTTTGCACTGTGTGCTGAGGGCCAGAAAGGCATAACCAGTGTGAATGGTAATCACATTTTTGCCCTTCTTCATTTTGGGAGAAGATATGCTATTTCACCCTTGCCGACAGTGCTTTTCCTCACACTGTTTCATGTAACCTTTTATGGGCCACTTCTGAATCATTTTCTATGGTTGATTTGAACATAATGCATACTACAACCTTGTTTTCATGTTAACTTCTGCTGTCTAACCCAACATCGTCCCTGTTTTTCCTTAGCACTTCGAAAGATGCATTCAATTGCGGTGAAAGTGTGCTGAATCTTAATGTCTGCAAGCTGCTCATCCTCAAAACAATTGAGAAATGTCATGAATGGCAGTAAACTTGCTTCTAGCGCTTTGTATTTCCTGTTTACGGTTTGTTTTTCGTAGGATTTGACTCGAGCAGGTATTTGATGACTACTTCAAGTATGCATGGCAAGAGGACGGAAACGCTTGAATCAATGTCGATTGATTCAATTAAAATGAAAATTGAGCAATGTCCCAGAATCTCAAAGAAATGGTGTCATGGTTGTGTTTCTCGCACATTATTTGCCTGTTTGTTTTCTTCAATTTCTTCAAGGATTTCTTTAGAAATCGGACACTTGGAATCTACGTCATACCGAGATGGCCTGTGGCTGAGCTTGGGTAGAGATAATATGTGTTAGTAACAAAGACATCATCATTCTTCCTTTATCAGTGTTTCAGGTATCTGAGGATTAACACATATCATCAGTAATGCTTTAAGTATTAATTGCCCACAGCTATTCTCTCACACGTAATATCTCTTTTATTTTCTCTTTCTCTTTTTAATCTCTTTCTCTTTCTTTTGCTCTTCCCCTATCCTCTCTCTTTTCTCTTTCTCTTTCTCTTTCTCTTTCTCTTTCTCTTTCTTTCTCCTCTTCCTTTTCCTCTTTCTCTTACTCTTTTTATTTCTCTTTCTTTCTTTATTTTCTCTTCTCACTCTCCCACTCTCTCTCCTCCCCCCCGGTCTCTCTCTGTGTCTCTCTCAAACTATTTTTCATTCATCTTTTTCAACTAACTTCCAGAGCCATCTCCTAGCTATGTTAAAGAGATTAAAGACCTTGACCCCTCCCTCCTATGCTTCTATGAAGTTCGAAGGTGCCCTCTTTTCCTTCCAATTTATAGAAGGGTTACTCTCTAACCGGCATTATTATAATGAAAATTCAGACCTATCATATTACATCATGTGAACGGTAGTCTATGACATAAAACAGTCTCATAAATATTCATGATGTCATTCACCTTGGTCCAAGTTTGTAAGAAGATACTCACTTAACCAAGAGTACAGTCTGCGCTGAAATGGTAGTCCTTATTTCCGTTTAAGAGGATGTCCTATTGCCCTGGGACATGTAGCTGACCTTTAACAGGTCATGGAGTCTTTCAAAACCTGCAATATTTTCACTTAAAAAATGGCTTGAAGATTATAAGCCTATGTAACGATTCTAAATAATGCCAGATTACCATATCTACTGCTTCCCTACTGCAAAAGAAAGTTGATATTAAACAGTCGTAAGACATAATTTGATATCAAATTTTGTGTATATTCCCATAGGATGCAGTGAAATGTGTATTTTCTTTAAAAATCTATATGCTCTTGAGGCATATATTGAAGTCTATGATGGGTTAATGATTATATTAAGTCATTAGATTATAGCTTCTTTTAGGATTTATTGACCTATTTTCTGTTTGGTAACAAATAATCATCACACATCAGAGGTAGATATCAACTTAGTGAGAACCACTCCTAGTCTCTTTTACACTACATCCTATCACTTCTATTATACATTACTTTGATTGCAGTCTGTCAATATCCTGAAAATGTTAATTTTGGGGGATTAATGAAAATATTTTCTATTTTACAATATTGATTATACATCAGTGTTAGATGTTGACCTAGTGATAACCATTCTGAGCAGTGTATGCTTTTGAATACAATGGTTCATCCTTTTTTTAAATTCAATTACTTTGATTATAGCTTTCTTCACATCGAGATAATGATTTTTGTTGGGGGAGGGGATGAAATATTTTCAGATTCATGAAATCCATAGCACATCAGAGTTTAATGTTGACCTAGTGGAAAAAAATCACCCACTATTTCATTGTAAACTGTTAGACACAATAGTTCATCTGTTTTTTATCAAATATTTTGATTATAGTTTATGCACACCTTAATATTTTTGTAGGATAAAAATAAAATATGGTTTGTTTTAGATATTCACTGTACATCAGTGTTAGATGTAGACCTATTGTTTCAGTGTATTCTGTCAGACACAGTAGTTTATCTCTCCTTTAGTTATTTTGATTTTGACATCTTAAACTCACTCCTAATGCCAGTAGGGTAAACAACCAGGGGACTTATTGGTAGTAACTGCTATCAAACAACATTTTTTATTGAGGATAAATATATTATACTACAGGGCACTAGCCTTATGACTTGGTTTCAAATAAGATTCCTCCTGTGTCCAAGATCACTGTTCTATGTGAGATACTGTAAGAGAACAAAAATTCAAAGGCAAATAACCATGGGACCTATGGCTTTAACATCTATCCAAAGGACTTAGTAATTGAGGGTTTATGTATCACAACAAGGCAGTAGCATTCCTACTTGATTTTGAGTTTGATACCTCCTGTTTCCAAGACCACTACTTTATCCCGAGTTAAATACTGTAATGGCTCCTTCACATTTCAACACTGTATAGGTTGCTGTCTCTCCTTGGCCCTTTTAAATGATGATTTAACATGTTAGTTTTTAGAGTATACATGTATATGTATATCATAGTATCAGTCACAGGGTGTATAACAAATTTCTAATTGTCAAGGCAAGCTGTCTACTGATTTTCTGTCATTTTCACGATAGATCCAGGGGCGGACTCCTGACTAGACTTCGTGGTAGGCGGCGTACCCTTCAAGTGGTGCCAGTAAATATGCTACGAGACAGAATACTGCTGGCACTGATTTATAGAGATATCGTAGAAAGTAGACTTTTCTCTTTTAGGTATGAAGGGTAATAACAACTTACCCAGAGTTCACATTGCTTCATAGCATATGCATTTAAGCTTAGGATAGTGCTACTTGATATAGATTGCGATATCACAGTTGTAATATTCAGCTCCACCTCTCTATCTCTCTCTCTCTCTCTCTGTTTTATTCATTACGTTAACAATTTTATCTGTTAAGAGCTAGATGGGTATTAACTTGTGTCCTTTTATACAGAATTGATGCCTTTTTTGTTTTACTCAGAACAGACCATTTCATAATTAACTTTGAGGAAATGATCATTTACACTTTAGAGGAAGTGTTTGTACTATAGATGTAGCTTCAATGCTAGGTCTGACCTGTGGTTGAATCAGGTGCCAGTTTCATAGAACTTGTTATAAATGACAAGTTACAATAACTGTTAAAATGTACTGAACTTGTGGCTAAAAACATATAGAAATTTAGCATTTGTTATTGATAACAAGTTTTATGAAACAGGGCCCAGGTGCCTGTGATTGAATTATATGCTTTGAATTCAGACTCTCCTGTGGCTAGCTAGCTTGTTTCAGGCTCCTCAATCATTTGTAATACCCAGCTTAAGTCTTGGCAATGATGTATTCTATTTTAAGTAACTGACTTATGATTTTAAAGATTTTAATCAGAAGAGCTTAAGAATATATTCATATGATAAAGGTATAATATCAAATAATTGCACAATTCTAAGCGGAAAGGGTCAAATGGCACCCAAATGGCAGCCAAGTGGCTTC
This sequence comes from Mesocentrotus franciscanus, assembly GCA_037976565.1. Taxonomy (NCBI): domain Eukaryota; kingdom Metazoa; phylum Echinodermata; class Echinoidea; order Camarodonta; family Strongylocentrotidae; genus Mesocentrotus; species Mesocentrotus franciscanus. Next base: position 16,419,431 of record CP137666.1, on the reverse strand, counting down.
AAGTGAATAAATCTTCCTTGATCTCTGGTATTAATCATCAAAAGATCACTTTTGGAATCAATTTCTTCTCTGCATCCAATCACCTTGACCGTATTATCTCCCTTCAATAATTCACGATAAATGGAAGAGTCCTCTTTATCTTAAAGTTCAAGTCACCTATTCTTGTAGCATTTGAAGGACACAATCGCCATCGATAGGAGAACTTGGACTGGATATTCTCCCTGTCATAATCAATTTCATAAAAGGGCCTTCAAGAAAATATATCAATTGGCAGTGCACCGAGATATTTCATTTAAAAAGGAGGGGATGGTGTAAACTGGAATCTGCCAACTATGTATTAACTGAATTAACCAAATGTCATTATTTGGCATTTCAAATACCAAGAATTTTTTCTTTGGTTTAGCAAACTAACCTAGACACATTTAAGCATTACATTTAGGTTGGGAAATTATGTGTAGGTATATGGAGACTGCAATTTCTTTTCTCTGATTACATACATAGATCTTTAATCTTGTACAACATTTTCTCAGTTTTTGATGAGATGGGGTTCTAATGCATTTCTTCAGTTAAATACGTGATAAATTAACCAGAAATAGGACACTTGCTGAACCTCTCATGATATTTATTGATAAATTCCATTTTTCTGCGATTGCTCTGTATTTTGATGGAAGACATTGGAGTAATTCAGGGTTAGCTTCACCCCTTCCAATCCTCAGCCGTTATATGACCATTCCCTCCTATGACCCACATGATAGAACCTCGTTGATCTGCAATCAATCTGTTTCAGAGCGCTTCTTTACAGGATGTGATATTGCTTCCGATATGACATTTAGGGGAAGGAATCCATTTGTTCTTCATCTTCCAGTGCTTGAAACAGGAGATACCACCTCATCTCTCCTTTTGTTTGTTACAGGAAGTCAGAGAACCATTTCTTCAAGTAAAGGAGGATGATGAAAGGCCACGTTACTGGTCGTTCAACAATTCATCCTGTTAAAAGAGAGAGAGAAGAAAGGTCACATGGACCTGGCAATATGAAGCTGACCTCTCGGAAAATAGAAATCTATATATATATATATATATATATAACAAAAATCTCTTTTAGCTTGTATTATTTTGATTTTTGAGATGGAAAGCATTGTATAGCACTTTTCTTTCAAAAGCAGGTTGGAGTACATAGGGGTATCAGAACTTCGCATCATAGCTAAATGTCAATACATATTTTATGGAGAGTTTTCTGTTCTTTTAAATGGAAAGTCTAAATTGTGATTAAGAATATAACTATAGATTTATGATCGACTGTAAGGGGCAATTAGCAAAAATTATTATGAATAAAAGCCTTTAAAGCATTGGATTTTTATCTGGAAATAACAGTCCTCTTTTGCTCCTTTTAAAATATATTTCTTAGGTCTGATGAGATATACTTGGAGAGGGTTTTTTTTTTTTAAGAATCACAATGATTGAGGATAAGAATTTTTTTTTTTTTTTTTTTTTTACAAATCATTATTTCTTCATCCCAGTTTGACAACAATCCTTAGGGAGGAAATACATAAAGAATATTGGTGTTGAAGAAAATAACTCTAAGGATACCCCTGTGATTGCCACTATATCTAGAAGATGAAAGTTTCTCATTTTTTGGGAGCTTCAGATAAGATATTCATATGTCCTTAGAACTTTTGTTCCACAAAAATGTAATAAAATCATGAGAGGGGAGATAAAAGCAAAAAGGAGAGTAAAATGTAAGCAAGGTGATGAAGAGAGATGTGAGAAGAGTTTAGAGCAAGGTTGATAAGCCTACATAGAAAAAGGAATACCAATTGGGGGGAAAGAAAAGGAGTTGGCTTTAATTCAATGATATGCCGAAGGTCATTTGTGCCTAAGAATTACAGGCTACATATAACATCTAATTTTCAAAACCCTGTTCCGTTGAAAGGGCACCGAAGTATCATTATGGAAAATATAGTTTAATAAATAAAATTCAAATTGACCCATTTTTACAACCTTCCAGGTTTTCTGTAAATATATCTAGATAACTACAATTCCAGTCTCTATGTAGATGGACTTTCATCAGTATCAAAGGGCCTATGTATTAGACACTGACATCCAAATCTCTTATTTACCATGCTACTTCACATTATTGGTATTACATTAAGGCCTAAAAAAAAAAACTTGTTGTATTGCTCTTTAGGTGCCAAAACATGGGTCGGTCGGTCAGAATTTTTTTTTTTTTTAAACTTTTTTTTTGTCGCCCTCTGTGGGCCGATATTTTTCAGTTTTGAATTTTTTTTTCTTCTTCTTTTTCCCGCCCTTTTTTGGCTGATATTTCACAGTTTTTAATGCTTTAATACATGTGTTTCAGCGTCATCATTCCATTCATATCTTTTTCACCTCATAATAATCCATGGTTTGCAATGTTGTGTTGAGACAACACTCTGTGCTTCCCAGCTGACGAAGTTGGTTTTCAACACTGCACATGCGCTGTATTTAATTCACGGGCGGACAGTACTGAATGACCACCAATTGAAAAGCATGTTAATATCCCCCGATTTTTTAAAGTAACTTATTTGATGATGATTGTTATCCTTTAATGCACTACAAGACTTAGTATAGTAAATGCTAATTTATATTCACTGCAGAAGCCTACCACTTTCTCAGATGTAGTTGTAGTTGTAGAGTTGTGAAGGAAGTACTGAGAATCAGAAGGTTGTTAGTTCTGTATTACATCTTATGAGTTAAGGCCTTCTGGCACTCAGGAGACACTAATACTGTTTTCACACTGGCAAAATTTTGCTTAACCCCGTACTATAGATGGGGCTAAAGGGGGGTCTTAGCCCCACCTATAGTCTGGGGTTAAGCTTATTCCACTTTCTTTTCACACTGGCAAAAATTTGCTTAACCCCGTACTATAGGTGGGGTTAAAGGGGGGTCTTAGCCCCACCTATAGTCCGGGGTTAAGCTTATTCCACTTTCTGTTCAGACACATATTTACCAAAGTGGGCTAGCCCCACCTATAGTACGGGGTTAGCTTGCCCTGCAAAATAGCAGGGCTAACCCCGCAGTTGTGGTGCTAACTCCGCAATTGCGGTGCCAAGCAAATGAATGAGAACAGACAGAAACGAAAAATAGTCCGGGACTACGCAATGGAGCGAATTAATGAATATTCACGCTATGCAGCTAGTACGGGGCTAACGAATTGCAGTGAGAAAAGCCAAAAAAGTTAGTCCGGGGTTAAGGATAGTACGGGGCTAAGCAAAGTACGGGGTTAAGCAAAACAAGTGTGATGAGAGTATAACAGTGGGCATTGATTTCATGATTGTACAAGGGGCCTACACACAACACTTGTCAATAAATCATGATTTAGAATAACAAATTTAACATTAACAGTGGGTGTAGTGTTTAGTGAGTGGGAAGCAAAGAGTGATTTGTATTCATTATTGCATCCATCAAGGGATGCTTTGGGTCAATCTCGATCTATCACTTGATGTATCCCACAGTCTGTGCAGGCACCTAAAACCTTGTTCACACATCAGGTGATAATTGGCCTAAAATCTGCTGCAGCAAATTCAGATCGTAGTGTGCTTCTCATTGCTGTATTTTGTAATGCACAGAGGAGTATAAGTCAGTATATAGATGCTCCTACATTTGTTCTGGTGACCACTGCTCCAGGCTTTATTTCATTAAAAGCTCAGGGTTAGGTTAGGCTTTTGGGGTAAGGGTAAGGGTTAAAGATACTATGTCCCTTTTGCAGCCAACATCAAATTCTGTAGAACTTTGCAGGAATTATGAATATGTCATGTATGTCCTATCTGTGAAATTTAACCGTTAGCAGTGTCCTAATATTCAAATTATGCAAGGAAACCCGTTTACTTGCTAGACTTCACTGTCAGACACTATTGAGTGACTGACTGGCTTTTTCATCTTTGGTAATAACATACATAAAATGAGCTGTAAAGGGTACATGAGCATTTGTCTACATCAATAACCCACTTCTTGTAATGGCCAAAATTAAACTGATTGAATCTTTGCGCAGCATAAAACGTACGACCATTCGGTACAATGGTCTGAAAAATCAGACTATTACTTACTGGCTCTATAGCTCCTAAGTCGATTCGACAACTAATAGTCGTTATTTTCCCACTTAAAGACATTTTCAAGCCCCCTTTTTTAGGGAAGTTCTAAATTAGTATTGTCTTTCAAATGCCGTTGGAATTTAACCTTTTCATTTTTTTGGCCTGCAAATGGGACATAGTACCTTTAAGTAAAGTGTTTGATCCAAGTTTGAAGTTAGGAATTGGGTTTGTGTATGAAATCACTGCGGAGCAATTGTCAAGTAAATATGCTGAAATATCTTTCTCGCAATCAGAACTCTAACTTTTTCACCCACTTGCTATCAATGTAAGTGTAAAATGGCCTTTATTATGCCCTGAAAGTTCTTCTTTTTTTCGGGGGGGGGGGCAGTTTACCATGCCATGTCTGAACAAGGTTTCATAGGAGTCTTCTTGTCTGTATGTGGGCGATTCAATTGGTTGATGGACTATTTTGTTAGATTGCATGCTATTCATTACTCCTTTTCTCTTTATTACAGCTTTCCTTTCATGTATATTACAAGATAAAAGTGACAAAAATGATTCTATTTGTTGAGAGTCGTTATATACTATTCCCATTGAAATATCAATTTCAAGAAAATCTTTAATTCAATTCCAGGCAAAACTATTTATGACCTTCAAAAAAAGAGGAGCGTTATTGTGTGATACACTATTTTTGAAATGATATCTTTTGAACTTGTCCATGCAAAACCCTTCAAGACTTTTCTTTCAAAGAGGTATAGATTTGTATCAATTTCTGTGAACTGCTATCATCTAATTTGTTTGTTTGTTTATTTACTTGCTTTCAGAGTAGAATCTCTGGTTATTACTCAATTTCAAGAAATGCAAGCTTATGTGTATTCTCATATTACAGCTCCAATGTCTAAAAAACAAACAATACCTTCTGAGAAAGTAGTCCAGCAATGAAAAATGCATCATCTGGGGCTGTGTACAAAAGATGATGAGTAAAAAACATCCAATGGATGGCCTTCTGGTTCTATGATTATGGATTGTATTATAAATCATGAAGAATAGTGTGATGAAACTTGAGATGTTACCTGCCTTACTGTGGTCTTTGCCTCTGTAATCTTCGACCTTACGGAGTATTGCGACTTTTGTGGCCATATACTGTACATGTATTGTCATTGGCAGTAATGGCATTATTACTATAATTTTTAAAGTAAGGATGTGTACTCTTATCTTCAGTATGAAAGATTTTATGAATGCATTTGCGTGTGTGTATAATTGAATAGTGTACAATACAATTTGAATCTTTTAGAAATGGTATGTCAAGATATGTTATAAGGAATCTCACTTTTTATCCCAAACCTACCAAGGTTAACCATAAATAATGGATTCTCTTTGGCTAATGATCAATCAATGCCATTCTTTCTTTACTTGTGAATATCCGACAGAATCAACTTTGAATGTGTACATACAGAAATGCTGAATACGATGCTTTATATCAAAGTGTTTGAAAATAGATATTGACGACTCCCACAAACAAGCAGGTACTTTGATTAGTTGTTTAATTCAAGATGTAGTGAATATTCACGTTTAATATCATTTGTGATTTTTCAATATTCCTCAGATTTATGATTTAATGACTCGACATGTCGTGTTGCCAACCTTGAATAACTAGAAGCATCTGTGGTATTTAGAGTTATGGATAACAAATATACTGCATTATACACTAATCATTGCTTAATGATATGAGTATGAAGCTTGATTTATTTCTGCCCTTGAATAAAAGGGAAGCATCTGTAGCATTTCTAGTAATAGATGTTTTGTTTTTAATGCATTACACTAGACTAATGAGGTAAAGTATATATACTCATTATGTTGAGCAGATTCCACAAGCAAGAACGAATTCCTAATGAGTAGAACATTTTATTTTCAGTATAATAAAGATAATTATCCTAAGTATAATTCTGGTTCTAGCTATTTTGAAGGTTGATATTAATGATGTATTGTCTTAATAGACACCTGATGCACTCGTTTAAATAATCACATGCATGGAAACATGTGATTTGGTCACTAATGAACAATCTGCTTGCAGCCAACATGTACTGATGGTATATTTCATGAAAAATTGAGAAATTAAATACTTGCTTTACAATATTTCATAAAAAAAGAAGAAGAAGGAGGAGAAGAAGAAGAAGAAGAAGGAAAACAAAAGGAGGAGAAGGAGAAGAATAAGAATAAGAAAAAGAAGAAGGAGAAGGAGGAAAGAAGACGAAAGAGAAGAAGAAGAAAAAGGAGGAGAAGGAGGAGGAAAAGGAAGAGGAGAAGAAGAAGGAGAAGGAGAAGAAGAAGGAGAAGAAGAAGAAGAAGAAAAAGGAGGAGAAGGAGGAGGAAAAGGATGAGAAGGAGAAGAAGAAGAAGAAGGAGGAGAAGAAGGAGAAGAAGGGTGAGAAAGAGAAGGAGAGGAGGAGGAAGAGGAGGAGAAGGAGGAGAAGAAGAAGAAGAAGAAAAAGAAGGAGGAGGAAAGAAGAAGAAGGAGAAGGAGGAGAGGAGGAGGAAGAGGAGGAGAAGAAGAAGTGAAGAAGAAGAAGTAAAAGAAGAAGAAAGAGGAGAAGAAGAAGAAGAAAGAATAAGAAAAATGAGGAAGAAAAGGAGGAGGAAAGAAGAAGGAGAAGAAGAAAAAGGAGGAGAAGAAGAAGGAGGAAAAGGAGGAGAAGAAGGAGAAGAAGGAGGAGGAGGAGGAGGAGGAGAAGAAGAAGAAGAAGAAGAAGAAGAAGAAGAAGAAGAAGAAGAAGAAGAAGAAGAAGAAGAAGAAGAAGAAGAAGAAGAAGAAGAAGAAGAAGAAGAAGAAGAAGAAGAAGAAGAAGAAGAAGAAGAAGAAGAAGAAGAAGAAGGAGAAGGAGGAGGAGGAGGAGGAGAAGGAGAGGAGGAGGAAGAGGAGGAGAAGGAGAAGAAGAAGACAAAGGAGAAGGAGGAGTGGGAGAAGGGGAAAAGAGTCGCATAACTTTACATGCATAGGATATGCCAAGATGCAGTGGCAGGATTAGAAATCTGACATGGATATCAGTTAATACATGGCTTTAAGACTTCAATCTGGACATGTGATTGGCTTGCCAATGTGGATTAACCACCCATACATTTAAAGGAACAAACTACTTAATAGTATATTTGCATTATTGATAACTTGGGAATTCCACATACTGCAATGATTGGAAGCTATGATCTTTTATTTCCTTTCACATGTTTATGACAATCTTCTTAACATGATATTTCAATTCTAACATCCCCCTTTCTCTCTCTCTCTCTCTCTCTCTCTCTCTCCTACCCTTTCCCTGAAATATTAATTCATGAAAACAACAGTGTCTCTGAAAGATGAGCATTCCTTTATTTTTATCTTCCTATATTGACTCATTCTTGGTGTGTATCATTGCTCTAAATATTCTGATGTAGAGTACATTTAAGAGTCAAGGCTAATAAGCCTTGTACAATCTAATCTTTTAGTCTTGGTTCATGTGCAGGGCGCATGTCAAATACATCAATCATAAAAACAAATCTATCATGCACATATTATCTTCTCTGTTTAGAAGGATAAACAAATGATAGACAACCAAGCAAGTCATAGATCATAGGCTTAGGATCAATAAACAATTGTTTTAAGTGCATTTCCTAGAAGAGGGCTCTTGTACTATGTGCATCACTCCAGGAACTAATTTGATAATGAGTGTTATAATATTTCATTATAATTGCTCAATGTCGAAACGTATACTGGTGAATGTAAGTTTCAAATGATCAAAGAGATTGCATACAAGCTCAAAGTGCACATAACCCAAGAGTATTATCCATATTTATCCATAGATTGCATTAATCTTGATATACCTGGTTTGTCCATAAAGGTATGTATAAGCTTTTATATTAGCAAGTCTATTCAAGATAACATGTATTTTCTTCCAGTAACCTTTTAACATTCTATAAAATTTTCTAAATATTGTGATGTTAGGAATTCAATTTAAGTATAATTTAAGAGCAAGGTATAAGGTACAAGAAATAAATCCCTTTAAGCAGAAGCTTTTGCCAGGTACACTCGAGTCCACAACAGAGTACCGTACAATGGGAACCTACAGCTTTAGGCCTTTAAGGCAGAGGAATTGCAGCTTTAAAGTGGTTCTAGGATAATTACCCCCTGGACAATCACCCCCGGCCAATTGCCAACGGGATAATAACGCGCACTCAGGACAATTACCCCTCCTCCCTCCCCCCACCGAGGAAAATTATCCCCCGAAAATTTACCCCCAAGGACAACCCCCGAGAACAATTATTAACCCCGAAAAAATTAAAAACCGAATTATTATCAGGGTGGACTTCCCCTTTAATGAACAGGGGTAAATTTCCGGAGGGGGTGGTAATTGTCATAAGGGCTAATTTTCAGAGGCGGGGGATAATTTTCCGGGAGGGGGGTAATTGTCCTCAGGGGGTAGTTGTCCTTGTGAGGTAATTTTCCGGGAGGTAATTGTCCTTGGGGGAGGGGGGGTAGTTTTCTGGGAGTAATTTTCCGGGGTGATTGTCCTGATATGCTATAAAGTCCTATTCAAGGGACATGGTTATTAAGGATTAAATACCCAGCCCAAGGGGACTTAACCAGTGATTTTATGTTGGTCCCTTAACCTACTGCTTCAGAGACCATTTGACTAACCACTGGGTCACTACACTTCCACAAACACGGTTGGGGAACGGATGAGCCCTTCACCATTGGCTTTCTGTACATTAATGTGTATAGCATTTTGTAATTACTCAATAGTAAACTTTCCCTCTTAACCCACTGAATTTGACATGATTTTGGAATAACACACATTCTTCATAGACTCCAACCTGAATTATCCCAGGGTTAGGATTCAACAGGTTACATCCAGCAGCAGGCTTCTACTTTTACCATTAGTCTTTGCCTTTAAAGATACAGTCGAGTTCTGGTCATGCGATTAAGAAACGGTGTGGAATCAATCAGAAAAAGTTGATCATGTAGCACTGCAAGGTTTTGGAATCATCAAAATGATAAAAATTTCGCCCAGTCTTGGTAAAGTAACAAGCACTGCACAAAGAAAGATGTATATGGGACTACACAAACATGTGGCTTAAAAACGTGGGCCTTATTTTTAAGCTGTTACTTGTCATATTTAGAATATGAAGGCATTTGAAGAGCCATGATTTTCAGGGAACATTTTTTTCTCTGATGTTCTTCCACACCTGCATAATAACAATGATAAGGCTCACAAATTATATTCCACCTCTCCCCAGAACTCAACCTTCTCTTTAAGTATGAAATGTAAATTTAAAAATAAATTATGTTCCTTGCTGCTGAGAGAAATAAAGAGATATGCTTTTAGATGAGCATATCATGCTGGAAATAAAAAGTATTATTATATTTGTAGAAGCTCTGCTGCCATCATGAAAACATGACTGATGTAATAATCCTACTGAGTTCATGTAGAGTTTACTATGACTTTCCAAAAAACAAAAACATTCCCGATCCTACATTCAACTGAAATGGCAGAAATAGATAGCAAAACCTTGGGGTCTCTAATCTGACCCTGTCGCCACAAATCATGTGTTCATCGGGAAGAGTCTTGAGATAATCTGCTGTTAATTTTACCCAATTTCCTGGAAAAAGTTTCTTTGAAAAAGTGTCATCTGCCAATCCTGGGCTTCCAGTGCTAAGCCAGCCAGGAATATTTGGCTAATCTCCGCTGATCCTAAGCAAAAAATGGTGGAGAGAGGGAATAATTTTGGACTAATTAACCCTTTAAAACTGGGAAGTTTCTTCTTTATCAAGTTGTTAAATTGTGTAATATTCTGCCAATTTCATTTGTCTCTTGAATGAGTAAATATGAGGGTGAACATTACTCACTTCTTATATGATATGAAACTTCAGTTTAGACAATCATAATGACTGAGGGTGATCAAATCTTTTTTAATGAATTGACTTACCACTATTATATTTTGTAGAAATCACACCTTGACATCTCGGTTTACAATTTATTTTGGGGGGTGTGTTTTGCTTGTTTGTTTTGTTTTGTTTTGTTTTGTTTATTTGTTTAGGTTTGTTTTATTTGTTTGTTTAGGTTTGTTTGTCTGTTTATTTGTTTCTATTTTTGTTTTGACTGATTTCAATTTGAGTGAAGGAACAAATGCATATGTTTGTTTACTGATTTGTACCTACCTCTATTAGCATATCTAACACCCCCATCTAGAAATTGAAAAAAGTGATAGTAAAATGCTATACTGTCATCATAGCCTATGTGCAATCATTACCCATGTAAGGGAAATTATATTACCCACGATATTTTTCTTTCTTTCTCTTGATATTTACTCCAATTGTTTAGCTGATAACAACACCTACTGGACACCATGAACAATACCTTTCTTCTTTTTTTTTCCCTCTTCTAATTATTCTAATTCTGCATACATGCCGCAACATACTCATGGCAGTGGATGACTTAATCAGAACATCATCTGAAATCTCAGAAACCTTGACCTTTTCACCCTGCTGTTTATTTATTTTTGCTTAATTGTTATCTTTCCCCTAAATATATTTTATTTGGGTATGAATATATTTATCTGCACTGCTCAGGCCTTGATGATGTTGATAAGTTAAGCAGGTGCTATAGATCTTCTCTTGAATCTTACAAGCTCCTTGGATTAATGTGTTTTCTCCCGATTGAGACAACTGTTAGATACAAACTGCAGGACTATGGTTAGAGAAATTGATATGTTCTGAAGTCAAGATTTGTGATTAGTGTATTCATTGATTTCCTCATGTGTATGTTTCTTGCATACTTTGGCTAAGCTACCTGACTGGGTGAAAACCAAAATCATGAGCAAGTGCCCTGTGGTGAGGCATTTATCTTGGATTACTTTGCCCCTTTGATAGGACTTAGAGATGTAGATCCTGGTTGTTTATCTACCAGAATAGACTCACTTAGCAGTCAGGATATATGTTTGACCCAAACTAAATTATCAGTCCTTGCCATGCACTTATTATTGAATTATTTATCAATAAGCAATGATTCTCTCTTTAATTCAAACTCAATATCAAACAAATATCCATCAGCTGTTTTTTTTTTGCTCAATGAGACTGTGGATTAATGAGACCTTCAGCAATTTGTGATCAGATATGTCCATAGTGAGGTATCATTAATTTCATATGTTTACTAACTTTACTACTGGTCTGTATTAGATGCTTTAAATCCTTTAACAGCATGAAAAGACAAAGGTTTAATACTTTAATTTGCCTGAAAATCATAGGGATACCTAATGCCAGAATAACCAATGCCAGAATAACAGAGTTTTTGACAGAAATATTAGTAAAAACACATCTTTTGATGTCATCATGAAAAGAGAGGTATTTTAGGTATATTTTCTGTTTGATTATATGTACAATTCATGAAGCCATAAATTTAAGAAATTGGTCAAACAAAACATGTTAATGGAAAGTTATTTGGCAACAGTTATAAATAAAATAATTTGAATGCAGCAGTCAAAAGTCAAAATAATAATACAGGAAAATCAGTCAAAACTTGGAATTAAAAGATTTTCCTCTAACCTTCTCTCTTTCCTACTAATTCATGTTTTAGATGAACTAGTAAATTTGATATTTCACTTTTTGAACCTAAAAAACCCATGAACTACAGTCACATTCCTGGCACCCATGTCAGACAGTCTTTCAGTTGTTTTTACTTGTGTTATCCTATTATATCTATCATGATTCATTATCTGAAATTACAAAGACAAGAATAGTTTGATATTTTCACCTCACTCTGTTACTAGGGCATACAGGGATTTTGTCGTAGGTTCATGCGCACAATAACTGCATCCCTTTTCCAACCATTTGATATACACTGACTCCCACACACATTGAATGGATAGTTTAATATCTTTTCAAATTGCCATGTAAAAAGCATTATTCATGACTCTACTGATTGATTGACTGATATGATAATCTATCATGTCAAGCTTTTTCCTTGTCTTTCAACATATTCTCGGCTTTCCACTGCCCACGTGTAGTCAAGACATAATGTCACCTTGCGTAGGCCAAGACAATTACGATATAGAAAGAACATTATTTTTCCAGAACACCAGAACTATACCTCATTTTTTCGCTACTTTGAAAGCATAAGACACACGGAGAGAATGTTGGTGAGTTCCTTAGGCATAATTCTATTGATCATCATTTTCACACCTCCGTCTGCTTTCTGTCACGGCCTCGATAACCGTGCCTCGGGTAAATTTATGATCAAATCAGCACGTGGGTACGGGGTTCACCGGGATTTGATACAAATTGCCACAACATGTGACTTGACAGAACATGTCTTAATTGGCGCGGGTAATTGCTGCTCTCAGAAGAAAAAATGATGTTAGATCACAGCAGAAGTGAGGTGTTTACGAGTTTGGGTTCACTTTATAAATACAAAGCATTTAATGAGGAATAAGGAGTGCATGCAATGAGTTTTCCTGAATAGGTCATGTTTAAATCAAAGGGTAGTCAACGTGATTTTCTTTTTAGATATTAGAGGCGTTGTGAGCTAGTTTCTTTGCCTTTCAATAGAACGTCAGAATCGTGGACATTTTGTGATTTCTTTTAAGGTGTGTTGGGCATTGTGATTTTTATTTTTGCTCTCAGGTTAACATAAGAATCATGCATATTTTGTGAGGCTGAACAATTTCTGTTCCCTTCATAACAGTTGAGATATCTGCATTATTTTTTAAATTCAATTATTTCCTTTTTATTTCCAGATATGTCATGTTTAGATTTCTGTTCAAAGATTTCCATTACCTATATATCATAATGTCTGGATCTTTTCAATTCACAAAACCTGTACAATTCTGATGGGATATTGAAAGGAAAAGAAGAAAAAAAAGCTCAAAATGCCTCCAATACCTAAAAAGTAAATCACTCACAGTGACCTCTTGATTTTAACATGATCTAGGAAAATGCATTGCGCTCCTTTATAAATCAAAATATAATTTATATGAAATTAATAGCTTCTCTATATTTTCACACATGCCATGTTTAGTCAAGATATTGATTTTTTGTGTCTTTTAGTTGCATTACTTCAAGAAGTTGTCATTTGATATCCTTCTGTGGTTGACAAAAAACCAAAAAAAATGCTACTCCTTGGGTTGGGAACATTGTCTGCCTGTGATAAACTGAAATTTAATTAGAGGACATTTCCTGTTCAGAAGCTGTTCTTATCACAACAAGTAAACTGATCAGTCTTTTTGCATGTGTGGGCCTTCCGCTGCTCTCTCCTTCCCCACCCACCCACCTCCTCTCACATCCTTCTTAACTATCTTCAATAAATTCATCACAAATCCAGTTCTAGTACAATTCTTTTTTGATCTGTGATTTGTTTAATATATTTGATTTTGCTATTTCAAAAACAGTTGCATTGATAATGATATGTAGGTTGATCTACCTTAGATGTTAAAGTATTACTAAATCTTTCAAACCAGAACAAACAAATATATATATACTATTTTTCAGTTTAGTACATCTGAATCTCTGTTTCTATTTGTTCGTATTCTTCTAATATCTGCCTCTTTTTTTGTGGGGGTGTCTCTCCATTTGCATTTTTTTCTCCAATCTTATTTTCTTCATCTACCATGTTTTTTTTTATAGTTATGTTAAGACCATTTTTATTATTTTTAGAGGCATTTCTTTTTTAATCTCATTTCTTACTTAATCATATTCCTGGTTTATATCATTTCTTACTTATTGTTTTTCTTGTTTATCTCATTTCTTGCTTATCATATTTCTTGCTTATCATATTTCTTGTTTATCTCTTAGCCTGTCTATACCTGGTACTATGATTAACTCTGATGTAAAAAGACAATATACAGTGATTTTTTTTAATGATATGTTGTTTAAAAGCAATACATCATACCCCAATGAAAACAGCAACATTTGTGTACAGCTTATACATCATATTTTGTATTCTTCAGAGCTTTAAAGATACAGAGCTCACAAATCATTGACAAGAACTTCTAGATATAACTTTGTATCAATCACCATATCAACCTCATCAAGTGTAAAATACTGGAAAATGAAGGTGGCTGTTTTTTTGTTTACTACTCTTACTTCAAGACCATGGATTTTAATGGATGATAGAGTAAAGAAACAGTGGATATGAAGATTAATTTAATCTCTACCTTAAGCTATCACAATGATGTTGACTAGGATATATAATCTACCAAACGCCCACCTGTTCTTTCCAGGGCAGGGACTGTCCCCCAAGTCAACCTAGATGTAGGTGAAAGTTAATATGTTTTTACGCCAAAGAGCCAAAGTGTTTCTGTGTTTCAAATCCTGAGTTAAACACTTGAAGGACGTGTTTTGAAGCAGAGAAAAAATACCTTGTCAGTGCTATTTCCATTTAAAAGAAGGGAAGCTGTAACAAAAATGCTCATTCTTTGGTTTATTGATACATTATATTTCTTTTCATAATAAGGTTATCGGTAGTGTTTGTGATAAAGTACTTTATTCAAATCCTGGGAAACATTGAAAAGATGGTGTATATAGGGTAAAATGGTGGAGTTGTTATGAGATAATCATCTTCAAGTTTATAATTTCTTTTTGAAAATTTATTTCACTAGCAAAGAATTTGTTATAAATTTCAATTCAATTATTTTTCTTATGCTTTGTAGATTTCATATATTTCATTTATGAATTGAAAAAGATAAGTGAACTATTCCTCAAATAAGCAGTGTGATAGATTTCATGTTCTCATCTTTGTTTTTTGTTTGTTTGTTTTTTTCTTTTTGATACACCTATTCCTTCTCTTTGAACTAGAAAACTATCTGATAATCATAGGGTTATCTATGTGTACTTCATGGTCTGTATTCTAATAATTCAGTTAAACCATGCAGGCCCTAGGTCTAAAATCATGTTTAACAAAAGGAAAACTTATAGCTCACACTTAATTCCTTTCTTGAACCAGATTGTGAACATCAGGTTCAAATTTTAGTAGAATACATGCTTTTATGTTTGACCTACACTTACCTACGCCTCACCACTATCCATGGTAGTTGTTTATGCCCATGCACTGGATCTAACGTGACGCTTCTTTGGTCAGAAGGTCTTACCCAAGGGTGTCTGTATACTTTGAAATTCATCTGCGTTGGCGTGGTGTAAGGAGAAAGCAGAAAAACACTCAGTGTAAAGCCATGATCAATTCAATGTCCTTGTCATGTGATACGCCTCAGCTCATGAGGCCTGATGGGAGAAATCCTGAAGGCCCTTTTTATCATGACTTCCAGGCCGACGTCCTCATTTACTCCAGGTGCATGATGGGTATTATGTTCTTAATTAGACGATCTTGAAACTATCTCGTTTGATGAGGCCGTCCTTGAGGATGTTTCTCATCGGGCATTCCATAGTAAATCCTTCTTAGAAGGACTGGTAATGCAGGAGATATCAATGATTCATGTCATCCTTGTTCCATCTAGATTACAGAACTAGTTCAAATTCCACACTGTTTACTTAAAATTCCATGAATCTTTTATTTCCTATGGCTACATTAAATGAAACAACCCTCATTTATATGTATTGTGTAAATTGATGAATTAAGAAATGTTGATGGCACTATTGTATTGCCAGGCAGTGTTACATTATGCAGTGTCCGTTACGTGCTGACCATTACATTATTATATAGGAAGAGCCTGTATCTTCTCACTGGTCTTTTCTTAGCTATTTAATAC
Organism: Mesocentrotus franciscanus; assembly: GCA_037976565.1. Taxonomy (NCBI): domain Eukaryota; kingdom Metazoa; phylum Echinodermata; class Echinoidea; order Camarodonta; family Strongylocentrotidae; genus Mesocentrotus; species Mesocentrotus franciscanus. Next base: position 16,403,637 of record CP137666.1, on the reverse strand, counting down.
TAAGCATGTTCTGCTATCTTTTGTTTTCTTTCAATTACTTCTCTTTGTGTATGTTTGGCATTCTGGTAGTGTTCTTATCTTCCCCTATTACCCTTGCCAGAATTCCACATTTTTCTTTAAAGATAGTATGACAGGGCTGTTTGCATCTTAATGTTAGCTTTCTGAATAAATGAAGGAACCATGTTTCCGAAACACAGATCGTGACTGAAATGAGAATTTCATTTATTACTTTTTCTTTTGAAAAATAAGTCTCATGTCATTTGCTAAGAATGGTTAACTTTTTTTAAATTCCAGCCTTTATTACCTGGAAGCCATAAAAATCCATATACTTAGAAGAGTTAGTACTTTTTATAAATTAATGCTAGTACAAGGTAGTACGTGTCTCTGATGTTCAAAATGACATTTACAATGACATTTGTAGAATCAGGTCATAGATTTCATAACCAACATCGTTATTTTAATATGAAGTTTTATTGCTGGGAAGCCATACAATTTTGTTACAAATATTGTGGTTTGGGGAGTGTATACATTTCTTGCGATGATGTGAATCTAGACTTTAACTGACATTTGAATTGGCATTTAAAAAGAGAAATGCACAACTAGTCCTTTTTTAGTTTATTTACTCGTCAGCTGTATTTTAATGCCAAATGTAACAACTCTAATGCTGTATAATAAATATCTGACATTCAAAATGACATTTAAAATGACGTATGCAAAATGATAGAGAAATGTCATGGGCAACTTTTTAGCGGAATAGTTTGACACTAATTGAAAATGACAGATTATCGTTATTGTGTGTCATATTGTGTTTTCTATCTGTAAAAAAAGAAATGGTATTGAGAGCAAAAGAAAAATTCTCCTGTTAATGCATCAAATGATCGAAATTTTCAAGAAATTTATAATCATCTTTCAAGAAATTTTGTAATTATTTTCCAAAAATTTCAAAATATGTATATTCAACCACAGAAGAATTTTATAAATATAATATTAAGTACTCCAGAACCAGAAACTGTCTTGTGCACAAGACATAATAGCATCACTTAGAGAAAGATAACACAATGAGCTTAGGTTGAAACGAATTGCCTAGTTATCAATCAATGATTTAACTACAGAATAATTTCTTGCTAAAATGCTACTCTGAATATCAATGATTCTCATTTAAAGAAGCCCAAAATGAACCTGCTATAGGTGATATATTTAGTCTAGCAAACCATTTCCAGCAAACCTTGATATAGTTTGAAGTGATGATGGAAAACCTATTTAAATCTGAATACCTCATGAATTGTAAGGCTTCGCTATCGTATACTTTTAAACAAGTTTTTGACTATCTTGACCTCTGTCGTGACCTTATTAGGGCATTGTTCATTGCCTTTCACACGTGTGTGCCTCCCCCACATACACTCTCATGTAAATTATATCTTTTGTATGGCTTCAGTGTTACATGTATTCAAATTTACCTTTACCTAGTGGTTAAAGCTTTGTTGCTCCTTATATGGAGTCAACTTCATGTATTTTATCAGTGGCAGTTCTGGTCTCCCCCACTTTTCATTTGTTTGAACATATTACATTTCCATAATCAGTGAAATATTGTTTTTAATTTGTTTGCATATATCATATTCACAGTTGGTTTCAGTGGCAATATAGATAAATCGGGTCTTTCCATTTCAAAAAGGAAAAAATCTCAGAAAGTGAATATTCTGTTTAAAAGTACATTAGACATGTAGCTTTATTTTCAATATCTGACATTTTCATCTTGGGGCAAAGAAATGTCTTCCAAATGACCTATAGAATGATGCATCTTCTATTGGAGTATGAAATTCATAATAGTAAAGTAGATGACATTTTAAAATATCTTTTTTCACAAATCGTAAAGAAAAGCAATAAACATTAGGTGTAATCAAGTCGACTTATTGAGTATGTTTAATAAATGCATTGCATCCCCTTACAGATTAGATAAGAGAAGATACCCTTCTGACTCTGTGCTGACAATATAATGGGAATATCTTTTCCAATAGTCCACCACAGTGGAGAAATGATTGTATGTTTGCCCCCCACCCCAACACACTCTCTCCTCCCTATGCCTCCCCTCACCTCCTTTCCCTTTTCACACATAATGTGTCCACCAATACCAGCATACATTTTCAGAATCATATGTTATTGCGTTATCTTTTTCTTCTTTAAAAAAAAATCTTTTTAGTAAATACTGAAACAGAGTGGATTCAACTGAACGAAATGTCAGATTAAAAAAAATAAATTCCAGTCATGTCCACATATGTTATCCATGATTTGATTTTTAAAAAGATTAGTTGTCAATCTCTTTACAATGTATTGCCTCTTGACTTAAAATTCTAAAGGTAGCTCATGAATTCCAATTCTGTCTCGATTCTTGTTTCCTTTGACAAGATGTTTTGTCCAGGGTATTTCAAGATGGGGTTCCCATTTTTACACCCTCCATTTTGAAATTCTGTCCAAAAAATATGTATAGGGCCTAACTGTACTGTAAAAAGCAATGTGTATCTTGTATCATTTTCCCTTCTCGATAAATTGCAAATTTTTAGAACATTTCTAATTTCATGTAATATTGATTTATATCAGTAACGGTGGCTATTACCAAGGTAATAATTTCTTTTTTAAGGATTGATCCATGAACTGTTGAACTTAATTATATGACTCTTTCTTGACCCCTGAAAATGCTTGTAACTTTTTAATTTGCTCATTATGTTCACCACATTTTACCTGATGGGGAAATGTAGTCAAAGCACCACCACATCTTAGACTAGAGATGGAACAATTAAGGAAAAGAACTTCCCCTCACTTTCATACCAGCATAGTCTCTTTATATAGCTTTCAGGTAAAGGGGTAAATTGACCTCTCTACCCCCAATTTCAAACCTTTTGTAAATGGTCAGCTGAGGTAAAGGAAATAATTAAGCTCTCAATTTGGTGTGGGTGCTCTTCAAAGGAGCTGCATGTGAGGGTCTGTTTCGAGGTCCAGGAGTCTGGTATGTAGATAAATTGCAAAGTTTAGAACATTTCTAATTTCATGTAACATTGATTGATATCAGTACCTGTGGCTATTACCAAGGTAATAATTTCTTATTTTAGGATTGATCCATGAACTGTTGAACTTAATTCTATGACCCTTTCTTGACCCCGGAAAATGTCTGTAGCTTTTTAATTTCCTCATTATTTTCACCACATTTTACCTGATGGGGAAATGTGGTCAAACAATCACCAGATCTTAGAGAAAGAACAAGGAAAAGACCTCCCCTTACTTTCATACCAGCATGGTCTCTTTATAGCTTCCAGGTAAGGGGGTAAATTGACCTCTCTCAAACCTTTTGTATAAGGTTAGCCCAGGTAAAGGAAATAGTTAAGCTCTCAATTTGGCATGGGGGGCTCTTGAAAGGATCTGCATGTGAGGGTCTGTCTCAAGGTCCAAGTGTCTGGTATGTATGCCTGGAGATATTTATAGTCTGTATACTCCAGGAAGGACAAGGTAATGCAACCCATAGGACTGTACTGGCAGTGCTAAGTAGAGCACTGTCTGGACATCACATCAGCAGTCATGCACCTTCAAAGTTAGGCAGACCTGTAGTTTTCCTCAGTGAATGCCTATGACATGATAATCTAGGATATTACCATCAGCCTATATAGCCAGAAGGGCATTAACTGTGTAAAAGTGTATGAGATAGTGTCCTTCTGGCTCTCAACAGATGATATCTGTTTGGAGCTAGAACGGTGTAAACCCATGTACTTGAGCAAAGAGTTAACACCCTTCTGGCTCTCAACAGATGATATCTGTTTGGAGCTAGAACGGTGTTAACCCATGTACTTGAACAAAGAGTTAACACCCTTCTGGCTCTCAACAGATGATATCTGTTTGGAGCTAGAACGGTGTTAACCCATGTACTTGAGCAAAGAGTTAACACCCTTCTGGCTCTCAACAGATGATATCTGTTTGGAGCTAGAACTGTGTTAACTCATGTACTTGAACAAAGAGTTAACACCCTTCTGGCTCTCAACAGATGATATGTAAGCTATTTTCACTAACATTTTGATAAAGAAATGGACAATTAATCAATCAGCATGATTAGAATGTATTCATATTTTCAAGAACAAGATATCTTCAAGAAATTGATTGAAGGGAGGGATGGGGTGTGTCCATTGCATGAGTCCTAGTGCAATGTACATGCAATTTCTATTTCAACAGCTTTAGATCCATTTTATGTCAAACTTATAATCAAAAGTGTAGTAATTACCCATTACCCAGTCATAAAGACATGCAAGAAATCTACTCCAGGTAATTTCAGGAGCTTAACACACATCATATTGAAATATGTGATCCTTACAATCACCCTTTATACCATCCAAATTTGATGGATTCCTTGAAACTCTCTGCTATTGTGTGTGTCATTTCATTTAACTAAATATAGGCAATGTACTTTATGTATGAATTTAACTTTTTTCTTCTTCAGATACCCATATACATAATGGTCGAGCTGTGAAAAATTTACAAGTAATAAATAGAGCAATAACATAACGTAATATGGAAGATAATGACACAATGTATATTCATATTATTATGATAACTCGCATCTCACATAGTGAAGTACATTACACATGACTGCATCTTTTTTTTTATAGAATATTACTTAATTTTCTTCTTAATTTGTAGATAAGCATTTGGACAAATTATGTATGAGGTAAGATTCATCCTAATTCTCATAACTTGAACAAATTTAAGATTCATCTATGTTATTCAGAAATTTTGTCCATGTGGATTAATAGTCAAGATTGCTGCAAGAGAATTCATTTTATCTGTTTTTTTAATATTCCAATTTAGGACTAAAAGCATTTATTGATAGTGGGATTTGTTTTAAATGTTTGAATAAGGATTTCCAGGTTGTACATACTCACATATTGTTTTACATGCACATCTTGGGCAATCATCTTGTGAGAACAAAAAGGTCATTAACTCTTTTATTTTCACACAATTACAATGCCCTTTTGGCTCTCAACAGACAAGTTTATAGGTTATTTTCTCAACCATTGAATAATGTTGATGACTGGGAGGATATTGGAGCCCTGGCAGGTGTACCGGCCAGGTGCTATTTCAGTATTTAAACCAAGGGGTTTCTCTCTGAGACCCTCTCTGGTCCATCCTGCTCCATGCCGTCCAAACCCTTAGACAAAGGCTTGCCCAGAAGTAGAGCAGCATGTACTCATCTTGCCACGCCTAATGCAGATGACTTCCGCTCTCTCTCTCGACTTCAAACCTGTTTATGGGCACTGTTTGGCTTCGAATTAGGACTTCAAAAACACCATTAGTCATTTCCAGAGGTGAAACGAAATCCCTCCCCAGATTTAATTAATATGTGCTTGACCTGAAGTGACCTTACCAGTTATCTCCTTTTTCTTTTGTTTCTATTCAGGTGAAAAGAGGGTAAAATTTGTAAGTAGGGCACTGTGTTAAAGCAGAAATAGACACATTAGCGAATGAAAAATATCTGTAACCTTTTCTTTATGAAAACAGGGTCAACAGTAAGGTCTTTGAAAAAGAATTAAAGTTGGTGATACTAATATTTTAATAAGCAGGAAAATCACCAAGGTCTTACTGGAAAATCCTTTAAATCTTTTAAATCATTTTTTAAAATCTGCTTGACCCTAAACTTATCAGTGCTGTAATTTAACTTGTAAGCAATAATGATACAAGTCTTGTACATTTTGTTTGGAACAATCAGATATGAAATACATTCAGTATATGAAAGTGTAAGGGCAATATGGAGATTGTTTTATCTCCCAATGGAAAATATTCTCAAAACATTTTGAATGTTTTTAATTTGGTACAAGTAAATAAAATCAAATGAAAGTAAAAATATGTATGTTTGGTATTATTCTAGCTGGATACAAGGAAATTGTAAAAAATAACACATAACAAATTTCAGAAAGAGAAAAATACCTGCCACAACACTTACAAGTTTGTTTAAGCCTTTGAATACAGCTCTTGGAATAAATAGATTTTTTAAGTCTCTCCTACTGCCCGAAAAGTGTATCACATGCATGAAAATTCACCAGTTTCATTAGCTACAGTTGCAATGAAATATCATGTGCAAATACTAATTTTGAGAGGAATGTTAATTTTTACTCTGTGTGAACGCATTTTCAGTGATTCCCGGAATGGTACCAGCCTGATCCATTTTTCACACCTAAATGAAAAATTTCCTGTCTGACAATCCTGGATGAAGCCAGGTTGAGGTGTAAAGCACTTTTTGATGAGTGACCCCCAAACTTTAATTGACTTTGCTGAGGCAATTTTATCTCCTTGCTATACTTGTGGATGTATTTCATACACAGCGTCCTTCCTATGGCAGTATGACAGACTTGTTAATGACTAGTTGTTTGATAAAAATGGAATTGAAGGTTTTGTTCTGCAAAACAATCCTCCTCTTTTCAGTTTTACCTTGAGTTGTACATAATTAGGTGTATTGCTTATGATACACAATTTTATTTTAGATTAGATTGTGAGTGAGTCCTCTCTGCTTGTGGCTGCTGATGTAAAGTTACATCAGTTATGTTTGTCATCTGTTATTTCAGACTAAATATTTCATGATGCATGTCAAATTATGATATTTCTCAATAGATATACCATTATTGGTGATTTAGTTCTTATCTATAGATTTGTGTTGGTACCCAGATATGAAATGATATCAAGGTCTGTTTCAAGTATTTTGTTTGCTTCTGTGTTTGAATCTTATTTGATGAATTTGCAGATGTAGCATGAAGTATCAAGACGTTCTAAAAGTCATGCTTTGGGTAAATTATATAAAAATCTAGTATAATTTTTTATTTGAGAGAGAGAGAGAGAGAGAGAGAGAAAACATGAGAAGTTCTACATCTGGAGTGTATTATGTTTGAACATTTTTTTGATTAATGTAAATGTTATTGTTAATGTAAAGGTTTCAAACAGATTCCCTCTCACTGTTCTCTTCAAATTTTCAAACATTTTATCAACCCCCTTAAAAGAAAGGTGTTTTGATCTACGAAGTGCCCTAGCAACCAGCAGATTTTAATTAATTGTTGATTGTTCTCATCATATGGTTTTATGTTTTTTGTTGTTGTAGGAATTATACACTGCAGATAATTCATTAATAATGAAGGATCAAGGCTGAGTATTAATTACCCATCATTTCTAGAGTTGTAAACATCATGATAGCCAGAGTCTAGATCTAGATTTGAAATAAAATATGATAATGATGTTATTACATTGTTAATAGTATGTGGCTCTGAAATGAAGGTCAACCAGTGCATTTTCCAAATTCTTTAATATCCTTTAAATATATTGAACGCTGGTTTTGGAATGCTTTCTTAAAGATGAGTATGAGTATGAGGTTGACCTCAACTGTAACTGGTGAGGAATACAGAAAGGAAGTACATTATTTTTCACATTATTATACATACAGTGTATGATAAAAATGTACCTAAAATCCAAGCATAACTATATGTTAATATGTGTTCACCTTTTATAATTTTTTCCTTCGTATTATCTTTCATCATTTTATGTAGATTTCATATTCTTCATCTGATCATTCTTCGCCATTTATTTCCCCCAGTCATTTTCACTGATCTCATAATGAATAAACCATCATGTCCTTCCAACATTGAAAACTTCCGTTTTGGTACGTGATGACAGATAACTGCTTAATAAAGAATGACCCCAGACTTTATTAATTTTAAAATAGTACTACTTACTTCCCATTATTACACAAGGATTTCTGAATCCCTGACCCTATGTGACCTTAACCACATATATGAATTAATATTCCATTTTGGTCTAATAATAGTATGGTTCCTCCCCCTCTCTCTCTCTCTCTCTCTCTCTCTCTCTCCCTCTCTCCATCTCTCTTCTCTCCCCACTCTCTCGTTATTATATTTCCATCTATATCTCTTTCCATTCCCCCCCCCTCTCTCTCTCTCTCTCTCTCTCTCTCTTTCTCTTTCTCTCGCTCTCTCTCTCTCCTGGAATACTGTGTCTTCATAACACATTAATGAATAAGGTCATGTATCTATCCACTCCAAGGCTTCAGTATGTATGCATTGTATGTTGAGAAAAGAGAGGATGAATTGATTAATTTTACCTTCATCTGACTGCTCTGAATGCAAGATTACAAAAATGATGTGGCATGTTTAATGACTTTTCTTTAGTTAACCCATGGCCTACGGAAACTTGTTAGTCCATGCATAGACTAAGCCTAGATGGGAATAAGAGAATTCAATGGTCAAAGAGTGATACAACACATAGCAACATACTAGTTTTCACTACCACACAACAAATTGACTTAAATTAAGCTTAAATAAACTAATTGCTACCACTAAATCTGGTATTTCACTCTTCACCTCAATTGTGAATAGTGTATATTGAATTACTGTCATATTGACATATTCAAATTTAATGTTTGCAGTTTATTTTGCAAAACATTTATTACGCATCAATGATGCTTTTGAGGACACCATTATTGTTATTTTTAGATATGTGTGACCATCACGCTACAATTAATTCTAGACAATGGTCAAAACATCTCCATGAAAATAGAATGTTCACTCCTTGATATCATATACAAGTAGATCAGGTGATGTTTATTATATTGTTAATTTTAATTTAATTATCCCTATTTTAGCTTTTGTCTCGCCTCTAGCCAGCAGAATTACACGTCGGTAACCTCATTTTATATTTAGATAAAATAGAATTTACAAGCTTCCTGCCATTTTCAGATCTGTCTCTCTTTATGACTTTAAACGTATTCTCATTAGTCTATAACTGGTCCTGCCTTTAGGTAGCTCACATATAGTTCCAGTCTTCTTTTACCTTCAGTCCCATTCATTCAGTAATGAATACGTAACATTGATAGTGCTAAGGTCATACAGTCATCATCTGTAGGCCGTCATATGTTATGACTGAGGTAAAATAAACAACGAAACAACATTGTAGTACCAGACATAACTGTGAAAGAGGGATGCAGTTATCTAGGAACGTCACCTGATAAGGAGGTCATTTGGAGAAGAAGACAACACATTCTTATTAAAGGTCACAGAGTTAATTGGAAAGTGAATTTGCTATGAAATGATCCATAAATATCATAAAAAAGCATAAATGAACATATATTTGGAATGAAGATTGTGATGAAGATCCAAATACTCCTTGGCTCCTGTAACTATTGAATGTCTTGTAACCAAGCTATTTCTGATGACTTGAACCCAATTATTTCAAGTGTAAAGTATTTCATTCTTGTATTATTCAGAAGGCCATTAACTTAAATTTATGAAAGGGTACTCTGCTTCATGCTTAAATGTTTATATAAACATGTATAATCTCACTGTCTCACAGATAGACAGATACAAAATGAGATTACAAGTGTGAGATCAATTCCACAATGTTACTTATTTGCCTCTATACCCTCCTCTTCCTTCCTCCCTCTCTCTTTCTCTCTTTCATTTTCTTGGCCATGACGAGCAGGTGATTTTAGCGTCACCTTGTGGCAATGAACTCTGTAAATCAATTAAAATATGGGCTCGTCTCCTTTACCTTCATGATCATCTTGAGCTCATCTCACAGGACTGTTTACCTGTTGGAGGCAATTAGCTTAATTGTCTCATCAGAGATTTGACAAGTTCTAGTCCCACTACACCACATTGTCTGGTGTGTTCTCACAATTAAAAAGTATTGCTTCCCGAGTACCTTTCATTTACTTTGTTTTGGGAATTTGGGTTGGTAAAAGTTTTTCTTCCTTCTTCCTTTTTTTTTTAAAGAGTTCCTTTTGTCACATTTTTCATTCGACCATTATTCATTACAGGAAATAACTAAATTGATTAATCAATGATCTATTCTAGTTGTATCTATCACTTAAAAAAAAAATCTGTTTTATCTTAATATTGGCATTAACTGTGTGTCCATAATAAAGATCTCTCTCTCTCTCTCTCTCTCTCTCTCTCTCTCTCTCTCTCTCTCTCTCTCTCTCTCTCTCTCTCTCCCATCTCTTTCTGTACAGTCATAGACAAAAGGAGTGTTTTCAACAGGTAAGGACAGGGGATAATGATGATAATAACAATAATAAATAAATAACTATATTTATAATGCTAAATATTGCCCACATATCTATCCAAGGGGATGCTCAAGGTGCCTACGAAGTACTGTTATTGCCCTGGCTTTATCCCAGCTGCCCTTAAAGATACTATGTCCCTTTTGCAGCCAACATCAAATTCTGTAGAACTTTGCAGGAATTATGAATATGTCATGTATGTCCTATCTGTGAAATTTAAACGTTAGCAGTGTCCTAATATTCAAATTATGCAAGGAAACCCGTTTACTTGCTAGACTTCACTGTCAGACACTATTGAGTGACTGACTGGCTTTTTCATCTTTGGTAATAACATACATAAAATGAGCTGTAAAGGGTACATGAGCATTTGTCTACATCAATAACCCACTTCTTGTAATGGCCAAAATTAAACTGATTGAATCTTTGCGCAGCATAAACGTACGACCATTCGGTACAATGGTCTGAAAAATCAGACTATTACTTACTGGCTCTATAGCTCCTAAGTCGATTCGACAACTAATAGTCGTTATTTTCCCACTTAAAGACATTTTCAAGCCCCTTTTTTAGGGAAGTTCTAAATTAGTATTGTCTTTCAAATGCCGTTGGAATTTAACCTTTTCATTTTTTGGCCTGCAAATGGGACATAGTACCTTTAAGCTGCCTAAATTATTCAAAGAATGAATTCTTACCAGGTACCCATTTACTACACCTGGGTGGAAAGTGACAAATGTAAATTAATGTCATAATTGCCAAAGGACATTAGTGCCACAGCAAGACTCGAACCATGAACCCATGTGATCTACAGTCCGATATAACAAAGGTAGAGATAGAATGAGAGGGAGAAACAGGAAAATAATGCAGAGAAAGGATGTTAAAGATACAATAGAGAGAAAAAAGTTAGAATGCTAAAACTAGATCAGCCATTTTATAAGGGCAAAAAAGTGTGTGATAAAAATCATAACCCTTACATCAGAGTATTGTAGAGCAGTGTTTGATAATGGGAAATTATGAAATTATTAGGAAGGTCATTATGCTGCAGCTAGGTAGGTTTGTGAGATAATTAGTGTGTTTCCATAGCAAGAAGGACAGAGGAATAAAGAACAATTATAAACAGCAAAGTATTATGAACATACAGGAAACAAGGTTGAGAAACAAAGAGCCAGAGAGAGAGAGAGAAATAAAGATAATTTTGCAGGGTGTACTGTGAAGTGACCTTAAATAACCTCTACTATTGGAGCAGAATAGCAAGACAGCCTTGTCTGATGCTCCATAACAAGCTGATTGACCTTACAATATAGTCCAGTCTGATACACTTTGGGTGTGGTGTCTGGGCAAGCCTCCCATTGGTCACATGACCAGGGCGACAACAACACTAGTGCGCCGCCATGCTCTTTCTTCCTACTTCAGTCCATCTGTTATGATTGAGTGCTGACATGAAAGTGAGGGGCTCTGGTTTCTATCACCGCCTTGTAAGATGTGAGAAACAAATGGAGGATGCCATATGCACAGATGAGCTGGAATGCTTTGAATGGGCAGTTCCACTTTTGAAAAATCCTAACAGAATTTGTTAGGATTTGTTTTAACCAGTATAAATATTGATATTTTGTGCAGCAAAATGTCACTATCTCTACATCTGAACGCAATTTTACTTCTTCTTTTTTCTGAAGTTGTTTTAAAAAAATGTCTTTTTTAGTTGGAACATAAAATCTCAGAATAGTTCTAAGAGGAAGGCCTTTTTGGTTGGTTGTTGGTTGTTGGTGTAAGCCAAATTAAAGGAGATGGATTCTTGTGAAGTTGCAGCACACTTTCCAGAAGCCCAGTTATTGGTAATTTTGTTATTCCTCACACAAAGTTACTCTTACAAACTTAATAATTTTTCAGAGGTTTGTCTGACTTGGCAACAAGCAGTAAATCTCATGGACTGGATGACATGTTGTATGTGTATGTGACAAAAAGGATTGTTAGGAAATAATTACTTCCATCATTTTAAGTGTGTTTTAAAATGAATCTATTTATGGAAAGAAAAATATGGGATTTCGGTTTTTCTTCCTGTCACTTAATCTATTTTCAGAGGCCAATCATTCTGGCATTATGACAATAGTATAAAGATAGATTTTAGAGAATTTTAAACTTTTACCTCAAATAAAGTTACATACTGCCTTTCAGAAAGCAATGTTTTCTGTCAGTCCCAAGATTTGCCATTCGTGCTGTAGCATATCTCTTAAATATTCATGAATTCAGTGGTGTCCTTAAACACATTATGGCAGATCATTTCCCCCTCACAATCATTACTCTCTACCATATGTTTGACAATGTAATTTGCAGGCTCGCAACACTGTAATTAGATTTGAGAATTTGCATAAACCAGCAGGGGAAGAAGAAGCTGCAGACACGATTTAAGAAAGGAAAGATTCAATATTGGGTGATGCCGATCCAATCTGGGGAAGAAAACCGCAAGTATCGTTATTAAAGATTTTGTTTGCATCATTTCCTAATGCTATAATGTTGATCACAGACTCTCCAATCTGTCGCCTTTTTTCGCAGGTAGGTAGTAGAAATTTACTTACCATGCATGCTCTATAATGATGACTACTGCAGATCCACCTTGAAGGAGTATAAATGTTGCTCATATCGGAAGATGTGCAATAAGGAAAAACTTCATTTCCTCCTTTTTCATTTATGACTTACACATATGTTTTTTCAAACTATTAATGAGTTTGTGCTCCAGATAACTCTTATATCTGGTTTTATGAGTGGATGTACTCTAATCACTCTACAATTGAATGGTTCATTTCTTTACACCAATATTATGCAGATTACAGACAGAAATTAAGTGTTGAAGCCAAAGAGGAAAAACGATTGAAAAAAGAATTTGGATTTAAACAACCAATGGAATAGCAAGTGAATTAAAGTAAAAGGGTAAAACAAACAATAGAAGAAAGGCCCATAGATGTGAAAGAGGAAAAGAGAAGAACTAGAAGATAATAAAAAGGAGAAGGAGGAGGAGGAGAAGGATAGGAAAAAGAAGAAAAATAGAAGTAGGACTGTAGGAGAAAAAGAAGATGAAGAAAGAATAAGGAAAAAAGACAAAGAAGAAGAAGAAAAGAAAGGAGAGGAAGATAAAGATGGAGAAAGGGGATAGAAGTCGAAGGAGAAGTACGAGGAAAGGAGAAAGAGATATAAAAAAAGGATGCCCGATTGATGAAAAAGTTTTGAAACTTCCCTTGCTTTCAAGTTATAATCACATGCTGCTGGCACATGTCATGCAAAGTTCATGGAAGGAGCAGAAATCTACCTAATTATTCTGTGGGTATATTTAGTTCCCTGTGTCTGAGAATACTCTTAAAAATAGAAACTGTTGGATTGGTTATTAATACTACAGAGAATTATAGGATCAGACAGTATAAAGGGAAAGGAGTGTGAGATCTATCATACTAGAATGCTGTCATACCAACATGAGTTACTGCATACGATTATGTGTTGGTTTTAGAAAAAGCTTGAGTTGACATAAGAAATATTTGTGCCTAAAAAAAGTCAAAATATAGAGTTCTGTCTGTTAACAGTCATATTATGGTACTTTGAAAAGGAGAATATATACCTATTTAGTTTAGTTTTTATATTTTCCTTATTAATGATATGTTTATTATGCCAGAGAATATCAACCTGTTCACCCTTACCATAACATACACATTTATTTCAAACAGGAGATTTACATGCTGCAATTTTGTATCTCAAGATAGTGCCATATGGTATATATTTGTACTCGGATATCAAATTGATAGTTATTACTTTCTCAACACCATTTGGTCATGTAAAAAACATAGGTTTAAAAGGGCTATTCACACCATCAGTTTTCTTTCGATAGGACTTAATTTTCAGTAAAGTATGTATGTTTTAAGGAATACTTATTGAAGTTAATCTATTTCAAAGCCAACTAACTTGTTTCAATTTTGTTGTATATGATTAGATTTCTATCAAGAACAAACAAAAAGGTATTTACGAATGATAATACATATGTATTCTTAGAGTACCTTTATTTATACCATCTCCAGGGTATTAAATCCATGTCAAATGGAATGGTTCACCCTTTCCTCTAATGTTTATCTGTTTATCTTGATGAAATGATATATGAAAAGCCAACTAACTTGTTTTAATTTTGTTGTATACGATTAGATTTCTATAAAGAACAAACAAAAATGTATTTACGAATGATAATACATGCATATTCTTAGAGTACCTTTATTTATACTATCTCTAGGGTATTAAATCCATGTCAAATGAAAGTTTTCACCCTTTCCTCTAAGGCTTATCTGTTTATCTTGATGAAATGATATGTATCTCATGCAATAACATAGTCCTTATAATATTGATCTAAATTTTCCTTGAAAACACTTCCAAACACCTCAAATGCAGTCCGAAATTGTTATTCACGGTCATAGCCTATTGCTTTGATGTGGGTCAGCTTTCCACTTATCTTGTCTGCTTGAGTTCCTATTCTCTTTGCTCTATTTTCGAAAGCAAGTGATATCATTCAATGCCAAAAGTTCAATTAGCAATAGATGATCGCCAATGTTGTGAGGAGCACCTCATATGTCAACAAGATTTATGTAGTATGATACATCCTCTGCCAAACAACCAGGCAAAAAGATAGCATTTTATTTGGTTTGTTGAATTTGCAATGTATTCTAGAAATGTACAATGTGTTTTTTGAAATATCACCTAGATCTTATCTATGTAGTTTTATCTCAAACAAGAAAGGGGTGTATCACCTGATCAGAGCCAGAGGGATGTATCACCTGATCAGAGCCAGAGGGATGTTCAGTCATGAACTTTTACAGAGAGTTAATTAATACCCTTCTGGCTCTTAGCAGATGATATTACAAGTTAACGTTATGTAATTTTGTGGGAGCAGAATTTAAAAGGGGTGAACATATAGTTTTCATCCTGAATTTTCTTTAGGACCCAGTAATAGTAGTGAACCCTCAAGAAACAAGAAGTGTAGTTCACAAGAAGGCATCCATGTCCATGTTTTCTTGATTTTTCAGCAAAATAACTAAATAATCCTGACAATGCAGCATGTGTTAAAATAACCTTTAAAAGTCTGAAGTATATGGGTGTATTTCTGTTGTTTACTCCACTCTGTCATAGTAGTTGCAGGGATACAGCTGATTTTAGCTAGATTCACAGATCATTTACTACTATGGGATTATATACATGGGATAAAAATAAAATCCAGCAAGATTATGAGGGGAAATGGGGTGAAGGCTATTTACTTTGAGTTGATCTTTTTATTTTCCATTTCAATACAAGTGTATGAAAATACTTTGATGGTAAAGAAAAGGCAGTAAATTAACATGCTTTAAAAATGACAAAGATTATAAAGTAAGTGATAGCCTAAAATGTTATCTCTCACTGGGAAGGGACCAGATAGTTGTCTGTGTTCAAAACTTTTTTGAAAATAATGGGGGGGATTAGAACATGTAGGTACACAACAGAACATGTTCTTTATCTAGCCCTCAACTTAGTTTAGGATAAAGAAAGATCTTTATCCTCATCAGAACTAGAAAAACTTCTAGTGATGCATGGATGAGTCAGGAAACACATTGCCTGAATATATGCATCTCCCAATCACAGAGAAAATAGTGGAATAGGGTGAGGGAAAAGCGTGCTGGTTGCCAAACACTTGAATTATTTACCCATCTATGAATTCCTTTTGAAGGAGGGGAGAAGGGGGCACTCTTAAAAAGATGGTGATGACATAAGCAAACTCATCGGGGATGCCCAAGTAGATGGTATTATATTTCTTTGTCTACTGACCATTCAGTCTCATCGCCATGGCAACTGCAATGGCAATGGCAGATGGTGGGGTCAATGAGGTGCCCTACTTCTTGGTCACCATCTTCCTTATCACCATCTCCCCTGTACTGCTATACCTATGTCTTTACTCTTTTTATGAAGAAAGGAGATTGTAAACAGGAGTATTGCATTTCATTCATTCACTCTTAGGTCCATTTTATCTTTTAGAATTCAAATAAATATTTTATCTACATACTGTTTTGTGGTATTGGGTCATACCAGGTAAACAATGTAAAATTTATCCCAATGTTCACAGACAGGATAATCAAAAGACAGAGAAAATTATAATTGTCTAATTATTTTTTTTTCATTAATTTACCAAAATGAGAGGGGAAAAAAGCAAAAAAGCAAATTTTAAGATATATGTGTATTCACCAAATGGTCTTAAATCTCATTATCTCCTGATACTTATTGTTAATGGGGTTATTTAAATGATTTCTTCCCATCACATCTCCCTTTATCTTTACTATCTTCTATTTCAATCTGAGAATATCCCTTAGAACCCTTTTTGTCTATTTCTAGTTTACCATAGCTATGCAATGTTTTGAGACTCAAGGATATAATGCATATATGTTCCTCCAAAGTCTACCTCCCTCCCCCACAAAAAGAAAAGGAAAAAAGAAGATAGATGCCCCCACCCCCACAAAGATTGAAGCATATTACCCAAAGTGCTCATATTCATGGTTTTGTAAACTATGTTTTTGTAGGGAATAGTAGTATCTCAAAGGATGGATGAATTACTCATAATATATTTGGCAATGCCTGTGCCATTGGCATATAATGAACTGTAAAATTAAGTATGACAAGAAGTTGCTTCTATCTTGAGTCCTAGGATTTATTGTTCTTTGGATTTGAAAGGGAAGGGTGTAAAGCAGGCTTAAACATGCCAAGAGCTAACTCAACTTCCAAGAATGACTTTATTAGGAAGTTCCATCTGAACTTGAGGGAAAGGGGGCAAAAAGTGACTGCACTCTGAGCCATGGCATTCTGCAAAGTCATCTCTGCATTTCAGCACCCTCCTGGAAGACGCGTCTCTGATTTCAGCTCGTGGTATTCGTCATAATTAGGGCACCCGCCAAAATTTAGAGTTTGCTCTAGAAGGAGGCCAGGGGCTTTATCACCATGACAGATGACTGTTGGCATTCCACAAATGAACTAACAATGTCAGGATCATCTTTCTTGTCTGCTACAACTTCTTCAAGTTAATGACAGATGAACCTTACACCCAGCTTTCCCCTATATCTATGTACCAGTCCCTCTCTAGAAGTAGGTCAATTTTAATGATCATCAATGTGAATTAGCTTTATACCCCCTGAAACCTTACAGGATCTGCTATTTTACTTAGAGATGGCTTGGTTTCAAAATGAATTTAGTTGAATTCTTTTAGGGTAGCTTTTGGGAAAGTGCCTCAGAATAAAACTATGGCTCATCTTCAAGCAGTAATGACAGACAAGCCATGGTATTCCATAGATACTCCTCACATATTCTCTTACTGTATCACATTTCCATTTTTCCTTATTTTCAAATGGTGTCATATTTTTGAACAGTCTCATACATGTAAAGGTGAGGAATGGGTTAATTGTTATAACTCGATGCCAAAGAATTTGATCATTGTACCCATAAATGGTCATTTGGGGAAGTTGGTGTATGGGTCATACAGAGGACATATTGAATTTTTTTAAATGTAAAAATGACTATGAATTTGGTCCATGATTTATGACCTTGATGGGGAGAAACAGGGCAAGGAATGACTCAATAAAATATCAATATTAATTTGTCTTAAGAGTGTACAAAACTGCAGAGTACTATTTACTCTGCTACCTTGTTTGTTTATTTTTCAGTGTGTTTTTTTCAGTAGAATTTAATTACCTTGCTTTTTCTACCAAAATTCCTATGTGTTTCAATTGATAACTGCCCTTAACTCTAAACTATCAGTTTCATTCTAGGATCAATAACTGTTTACTGAATGTGAATGGAAAAAAAAGTAACAAATGTGATGGATTTTCTGCTTATCTAAATCTAGTTTTCCATTCCTGCTTTTCACCACAATTGCCCATTTGCATGAAGAGCAATCCAAAGTAAGAGACCTGGATAACCTTTTGACCTCACTCATCATTGTAACACAATCCAAATGACCATTTGCACTTGAATGGATAATGGAGCTCAAATACAAAGAGAAAAGCGCAGTTGAAATCACATCTCCTGTGTCAACACAACCTCATAAAAGGCAAGCGTCGATACGAGCCCTAGCAATGCAAGCACGCGCATTACTCCTTGAGACCAGGTCGCTGATAGATGGGCATTAAGATTTTTTTCCCGCCACGCGAGGCAGTGTTTGCTTTGGCCGGGCCTGAGACAGTGCCCCAGTTTCTCCCCCTACTACAGGACATTGGGTTACTCTTGATCTGGCGATTGACCGTGACTTGAACCTGAAATCCATCCTCCACCCTACCTCACGTTGGCCCCCATCGACAACCCATTAATTTTTTACTCAGTGTTTGTTATGCACTCAACCCACATACATGCATGCAGTGCCCTAGCTTATCTTCCATGCTAATTGGATCGATACAACATCCTTTAGCACGGTTTGATGAGAATGGGATTTCCCCGTCTCTTTTCCTTATTGACCCATCTGGCCCGTACCAGGAATTGTCACTTGGAAATGTAAAACAAGGAAGACGGTTTTCAGGAAACATCTGAAATGGATCAACGAGCATTTCCAGCTTTCAATCAGTATTTTAGAAATGCTACCTGTATACTTGGCAAAGGGACTGAGCAAATGTATAAACAATTTTTTTTTCCTATACAAACAATAATACCAATAGTAACAAACATTCTCACCTCCAGGAAAAGGGTTATTTCAATGTGTTTTTCTTGAGAAAGTTTGATAGTGACTAATTCATTGTTCATCCCATTGGTTCCAGTAACATAACCAAGAATGGAGTATTGATTTTAATTATAAAAATTGAGATATTGAATAATTTTACATGCCTAAATTTGATTCACCTACCCAAGATTGATACAGTTACATACAATAGAAATTTCGCATGGTCTTTTTATATATGTAGCTGGGGAGTTGACACACTCCACCCCTCTGGCTTAATATGACCCCTTCCTCACCCCTCCCTTATCCCCTATTCACCCCCTATTCACCCTTATGGCTGTTTGGATTGTTGGAGGGTGTTCTTATTATTCCAAGTTGATGGAAGTTTTAATGGTTCTGAACAAATACATGCATATTCATAAATACATATATATCCTCCAAGTACAAACATATATGCCCCAAAGTCAAAGTTATGATATGAATTTTCTTTAGCAAGATATAGCTTGTGGAAACAAATGTAAATGTGTATTCAGAACAATGTACTGCATTTACATGTATTGCAATCACCATGGATTGAATAAGCAATTCACATTGTACCAATCAGTGATCTGATATTCCTCCAGGCTTTATTTCATCAAAAATATAGTTTGGGGTTAGCTAGGCTGGTAAATGGTTTCAGGTTAGGTTTAGGGTTAGGTTTAGGGTTAGAGTTAGGGTTAGGTATAGTGGTGGGTCCAGGGTCGAAGGTAGGAATGAGTTAACTAGGAAATTGGGTATTGACCATGAAGCAGTTAACACAGGAGCATGTGTAGTACAAGCCACCATCATGGTGGGTATAATCAGTAGGAAGACTGACTTTCTGCAACTTTCCTGACTTTGCTTGTAGGAAGGTGTAAATAGTCCCCCTCCCTTCACCGGCCCAGGAAGGCATCTACAATCTAACTAGGGCACGTTTCCATACCGCAGAGACTGGTGCGAGTGAAAATGCAGTCAGTGTTAGCTTTGTTGGTGGAGTGCCTTTCACCAACTTCTGGAGTTGAAATCAAACATGGCTTTGTTCTAGTCTAGTAACCTTCATACCATGCCTTGAATGAGCTGATGCCTCCAGTGACATATGAGTTGATCCCCTTGGCTCCGTTTGACCCCCTTCTCAACTCCCCCCTAATTTTCTTGCCATCCACCTCCTCCACCTCCTCCACCCTCCTCCTCTGTAGTCTCACTAGCAGTGAATCATTTTCCAGAGTCTCTTGTGTGCATTAATTGTGACTTAACAATAACATCTAATACCTGACACATTTTTTTTTTAACTTAGCTAATTTTATAAGCATCTGGAGAGGAATTGATACTTCACCTCCTTCCACTTCCAGTCTGACCCTCCTTCTCTCTGACCCGTCAATTTCTACAATTTCATATTTTAAATCTATTGTTAATAGTCACACAATCACAAAAATTCTTCCTGACATATTGTTTTTCCATACTAGGAAGGTGTTAGGTCAATGTAATTAGGTCAGAGAGGGTATTTAGCACCCAACAAGTATAACCTTACAGGCATATGGGGATACATAATTTGTATTTCGATTTTATCAAACTATGTAATTTGATGTGAAATATACCTGTAATCAAAAAAGTTATCTTGAAAACAAAGTGTAATACAATACTTTGTAATTATGCAGTTGTACAAATCATATGAGATCATTTGTGCCATTTGCATATTGAAATACAGGCCTACTCATTCCAGCTAATTGTTGTGTCTCCTTATGTTCCACCCACCCATCCACTCTTTTCCGTTCCCTACTATCTGATAGGCCCAACTATGCCAATGTGAAGCATTATTACCAGCCCTTACTCAATTAATGATCAGTGGTTAAATACATCACATAGTTTGCACAGGCCTTATACCCCCACTCCCTTATACCCCCTTCCCATTCCCTGATAGCCCCAACCCCACCCTGTGAAGCCATATCATCCTTCACTCAATGAATGTTCTGTGATAAGATATTTGTTCACTTTATACATGGACCCTCCTTGCACCCTTTGCCCTCCCCACACCCTGATAGCCCTTTGGGCTCATACAATCTGCCCCCCCCCCTCCACGTCTTGATACTCTCTCTCTCTCTCTCTCTCTCTCTCTCTCTCTCTCTCTCTCTCTCTCTCTCTCTCCCCTTGACAATTAACCAGTCAGTACTCCATGAATGTTCTATCATATCATATGTCATTTAATATGCACCTTCCTTGCACACTTTCTCATAGCTCTCCCCCAAGTTATGTAATGAGCCAATACTTGATTAATATTCCATGAAAAAAAGGTATCATGTCACTTTGCTACTTCTATGCACCCCTTCTCCCCTTCTCCTCTTCCCCGCCACTCCCTAGTCCCTATCTTTCCAAGTGCCTACCCAGCTCCTACCCTAGCCCCCCATCTAGCCAGCTAATTCTCAATGAATGTTCTGTGATAAGGTATCATGTCACATACTCCGCATCCTCGGCACACCGCACCGCATCACCCCGTCTCCTATTATAGTAACCATCACTGTCCAGACCGTCATTCTACTTCTAGTTCTACCAGTCCTCTCTCCTCCCTGCCCGGTACACTCACTTCTGCTTATTTCAAATATTCCATTCAATTGGAGACTTGTACTACCTTGCACCCGATTTCATATGGGTAAACTTTCTATTTTATCTCATGCAGGTGCCGCACTATGGTACCCATTCCCATTTAGTGTTGGACAGGCACAATCAAAACAGTCATTTGCAAACTTGTACTGGAGAACACCAGTGTCTGAGTATTTGTCAAATTTTCGAACGGCTAGTAACCAACCCTAATTTTGTAAGAAATAAGAATGGTTCCTATCATTCTATTTACATTTGAATGTTTTTGAATCCCAGAGTCTGTTCTTTTCTTTTACAACAAACTAACAAATATTCTACTTTCCCGATATCATTTTTTGCTAATCGATTTGATATGACTGGTACTATAATGTATAAGCTGGACAAATATCTTATTGCTGTTTTCTTGTTTATATCATGGTATTTAAAAAAACAGAAAACCTTGATATGTTATGTATGTATTCAAACTTTGTTCAATTTCCTCGGTAGGCTATTTGTAATCTTTGATTTGTACAGAGCCTCTCAGGAAACCAGTTTTACTAGTTAGATAGCTATTCTGTTTTTAAAAAAATTAATTTTGAATAAATAAATGAATAAATCAAAAAGCCCATTACACCGTCAGTGATAAATGATAAGATCTTTTGGCTTTGCCTATTAAGGCTACAATGGCTCACTGAGAGGGATAAATTGACCAAATTAGCATCATTTTGGAGAATCAGACTAGGTTACTGCGAAATGTATTCCTGTGCTGCCTATTCCTGATTCACATCATGGACCATGTTCACATCCAGTAGAAATAGGAATCATTCAAGAGCTGAAGAGAAATATGAGCCATGCATTTCTGGCTCTTGAGTCTTTCAACATAGAACAAGAAAACGGTCAATGCATTCATATTTAGAGGACGTGCTGAATTGCTGATCATTTTAGATAGTGAGATACATGATTCTATAGCTGGGATTATCATTAGAAAATGATAAATTGCAAAATGAATTTTTGGAATGTTATCAAAATTTTGAAATAGTGTTGGAAAAATTTTGAAGGGTAAAAATAGATTGTCTTTATTTTCAAATAATTTGTTTTTAAGTGCTCTGTGTAATATCTTCAGTTTTAAGAGGTTGCAAGTCTAGTGTTATTGTATAGCATTTATCTGCCATCAATGAAAATAATTTGTCATTTGTAAGTATATCTAATAGATGATATTGATTTTGAAATGTACAGTTCAGAATTAGAGATAAGTTCTATTCTCTTACTATTGTAATTTGCATTTGAAATATTTGATTTGTTCAAATATTTTAACAGATCACTTGATGAATCTATTCTATTTCAAATCTAAGTATATCTGTCACTGTAATTTTAATATTTCTGAACTGTTAGAAACAGCAGCATTACTTGTCTTTGTCTATTTTCCCCCAGTTGATTAATTAAATCTTTCTTCTTTGTTATTCTTATACGCTGCATTATTTGTTTTTACCAGGAACTGCACTGTTTGTCACTTGCTATACATATTCTGTTTATATGTTTTTCAATAGAAAGTATTTTTCTCAATATAGCAACTACTTGATGGAAGCCCTTCAATACAGGTTTTGTTATTGTGAACATCAATATGATGTTAAGTATTTTAGTATTGAACCATCACAAGTTCACAACTAAAACATTTTAATGACTGCTTGATAGTGCTTCAGATGATGCAGTATACCCTATTTCAATATTTTCAATTAAGCATTTTATTGATATTTTGTTTGTCTCTGTCAATAATAAAGTCGTACCTTGAAGATATATATTCAAAGAGCCATCAATTGGTTATAAGGATATGATTAAATAAAACAACAAAGATGTTACATAAGTAGTTTTTGTAAACATGCAGGCATTAACTAGATAGAAGTAGAGCAATTTTTTGTTATACTCTATAGTCAGAGATACATCAAAACAAAGTATTATGGAAGTTAAGTTTCTATAACTATAATTAGAGTGGGGTTTTCCTTCAAGGATATTTAGAAACATTGCATCCTTTCTCTTTATCCCCTGTTGTTTTTGTTTTGTTTTTGTTTGGTTGTTTGTAGTAGTTCTTGTAAACAGGCAGGCATTGGCTCTATGTAGATAGAAATAGGTTTATCAAAACAAAGACAAAATAGGTCTGAAGATAGATTGTAAGTATGAAATCTGTACTGACCTCTACTTTTAAGGATATAGAAACAAATGCTCTCAGGTGTTGTATTTTGTTTACTTCTTTGTTGATTTTAATGTTTTGATGCAGGTTTTGTTGTTGTTCATTATGTAATTTTTTTTAAAGAGCATTTTACTAATTTCAGATATGAGTTTTATGTTTTATTGACCAGACAATCTCCCTTTATCATTGGTCAACTTTTAAAAATAGTTCCAGTTAAATTAGACCACACCCCTGCATGGAGAATGTCTAAATAATAAACACACACAATTGCCTTTGTCAAATTTCCTTGCCCCATACTTGACCCTCCCTATCAGGGCACCAGTAACATCTGCTCCCGATTGTCCACTCTGGGCACCCCTGGGTGCACCTGTTCTCCTGCTTTGGCATACCTATACAGGGGATGAAGGGAACAAAAGAGATGTGTTTGTAGGTTGATCATGTACCAATAGTGCAGAACATGGTTGTGTGTCAGGAGCAGATGGAGAAAGAGAGAGAGATAGAGATAGAGAGAGATAAAGAAACAGACAGAGACATAGGCAGAGAATTGAATTATATATCAATCACATATGTTTTATAATAAATGAAATAAGTTAAGCATGGCACAAAGTCAAAATCCATGCACAGGAACAGAACATACAGAAAGAAATTCTGAGTTGAAATTGCCATTTGAATAATTTTTGAGAGCCTTTCTTTAGTTCGAATCGTGCATGAATCTATCATAGAAAATTTGATAAGATAAATTGAAAAAGTATCAGCAAAATCATTATCGTTTAGAATGTCAAAGGAGATATTAACTGCCTTTTGTTATTAATTTCTCTTTTTTCTTTCTGCAAATGCTCATAGAAAATAAAGCTTCTAACTTTCTTCAATCTGCAAATTTCTTTGGTGAGGCCTGTAAAATGATTTTAGATATGTCCAGGGATATGTCCAGGGTTATGTTGTATCCAGTAAAATTATGTGTGGCCTTTATCATCACTTGAAATGTTAGATGGTATCTAAACATTACTTTGAATGGTAATAAACCTGATTCCTAGTCATTGGAATTGTATGTCAAGTGAGAGATTGATTAGGTGGAAGAGCAATGGAGATTGGAGAGCAGCCAAGAATGATGAGATACAGAATCATGTGTGATTAGGGAGAAAAATACTATCAAAGTGGACAAAGGACCAGATAATGAGAGAGAGAGAGAGAGAGAGAGAGTTACAGATTGAGTGGATATTAGTAGTTCCATGATAAAAGAATGGTAGATATTGACAGAGAGGATGAGAGACAGACACACAGAGATAGAGATAGATACAACTTGCATGAAAGGGAGAGGAAATGTTAGAGGAGAGAGACAGACAGACTGAGAGGTAGGGAGAATGGCATGTGAGAGGAGAGACGCAGAGAAAAAAAAAGTTAGAGAAGATAGAGAGAGAGAGAGAGAGAGAGAGAGAGTGAGACAGTGAGACAGAAAGATACTATTCAGTACATTGAAGAATGCTAAACTCCCATGAGTGTATCTACACCCAAACCTCTAATTTTATTTGGTTGTGGTTTTACAGAGAAACATCAAAAATGAAAGAAACTGTAACAAAACTGCTAAAATTGAACCTTATGAGGGTTAACAAAAGGTAGGAGGAGACAAAGAAAGAGGCAGGGATTTTTCACAACAAAGAAAAGGCCTATATTACTTATTAGGTGACAGGTGTACCAAACAAAGAATCACTGATCAAAAAATAGATTTCTGAACAAAGAGGTAAAGGGTGACTCAACAAAGACTTTTTTTTGTTTTTGTGTTGAAAATGTGAGTGAACATCACATTGCTTATGATAGTGGAAATGCATTCTGTCGAACATGAGTCTCATTCATTAAGGAAGATTATGTTTCAAACTTTGACTTTGTAACTCCAATGTTCAGGTGAAGCAAATACATGTTTAGTATACCTATATATATTATATATATAATATATAATATATACAACTAAATAGACCTGCTTTGCAACAGCAACTTCACAGTTGTAAATCTATGTTGTGTTGCAAAGTTGTAAAGTTGTTGACAGAACACCTCAAGTCATCAATTATAGCTTTGATTGGGGTATTTAATTATCTCTAAGAAATATATAAAGAATATATTGTAGTTATGCAAAGCAATTTTATGAAACTGTACATACATGAATATTTCAGTGTTTCTAACCCCCAAACAAGTGCCTACAAAACAAATATTCAGTTGGCAAAGTCATGAGGAATGTCTTTCTGTTTAGCAAAGTCTTCAAAACCCTCTATTTTTAGACCCATCCAACCAATAACATGACTGGACAAAGAGTCAGAAGTGGACCACCAACCTTCAAGTTCATAAACCTTTGTCTGAGTGCATACCTGATGTGTGTGGGCTCCGATACCAATCTGTCCACTTGTTTACTAACAAAGCGTTGTCATAGCTGAATGCTGGCCAAACTGGTCGTAATGACTGGACAAAGGGCGGCGATCAGCTGGTCGGCTGGTCATCCTTACAGTTGACCATTCAGTGAGTTGACAAAGGATATAGGGTAGGGTAAGTTTGGACAGTGACTCAATCACCTGGATCGTCAAAGGATTAACCCTCTACCCTCATTTTAGATTTCAAAACAGTCAGGCATTGTAACAAAGGTTTCAAAGTTGGAGTGTTTGTCCATAAATGTTTAGGGTATAATTTGATTGCCACTTAAAAACTGCTAAATAACCTTTGCAATGTTCCAATCAAGTAATTTGTTTAACCAAATTTATAAGATGTTAAAATGCATAAACTTTGTTTTTTTAATAATTTTGTAGGACAAAAAATTTCTAGCTCAATATTTCTTTGGTAGGTTCTGGCTAGATCAAAAAAACTTAGTTGTAACTTGTTTAGTTTGTTTACCAAACATCCAGGCTGTCGAAAGGAAGAAAAAGTGTTTTCTTTTCCTTTTGTATTGGGGGGGGGGTTCCTTTTTTAATCAGAAGAGCAAGTGTCCTTGGAATGCATTGTATGTTCTATATCTTGCACAAATTACACATAAATGCAAAATTGATCCTTTTGTATTATTTGATTTTTTTAAATATATAAATCTGTGCAATTGTGCTAGTGCATCCATGCAGTCAAACTGAACTTCTTTTTTATAAATAGTAACCATTTTCAGTCAGATAGGATGGCATTTTTATTTCAGCCACTCTAATTAACCTTGTGTACTTTTCAAAAAATAAATTGATTTCTTTTCCCAGCTGTAACCCTAATGGACTGTAACATTAGATGGTACCCCTACCTATACACTACTCTCAAACTGAAGAAAGGAAGTGTCCATAGTCAAGTATTGATATGATACAGATAAAAAGAGATCACACCATGCTATACAACTATGGAGGGCAAGACATTGTAAACCCTTCGCAAGCTTGTGTTTTAAAGTGTTTAAAGAATGTATCAGGGGTAACATATAGATAGAGACAGCAAGGATGGGAAACAGGGGATGTAAGGGGATCAGGTGGCTAAGATTGATATGAAATAATGTTCAATATTCCAGAAAGAGATTGTTTCTGTCTCCCTTACAGTTTTTACAATACTTGTAATAATAATAATCTTGTTGACCCAGGGTAGCCTTATTAGTAATTAATAGCCGTCAAGGCTCTGCAACCACATCAATCAGTTTTAGTATTATTATTATCATTATTATTATTGTTGTTGTTGTTGTTGTTGTTGTTGTTGTTGTTTTTATTTGTTTTTTAAATCATTATTATTATTAATTTTCATCTGTTTCATGGTTAGAAGTTGTCATCCAATTACAAGATCATCATAATTACCTCTTTTTTTTTCTTCAAAGTGAACCATTGTCAATCAGATTGGATAGTTTTATATTAACCACTCTCTTGAACCATATGTACTTTTTCCTTTGATAAATAGATCTTCACCAGGTGTGATCTTAATGGACTCTACCTAACATTAGATGGTACCCCTACCACTCTCATACTTAATGTTTGTATTATTAAAGGGGTATACTGATAGGATACAGATAATGATAGATCACAGCTTTTTACATGGCTGTGAAAGGCACTGTATTTTTACACCTTCCAAAAGTTTTGTCCAGAGTCTACAGTATAAAAATCTGTACATTAAAGGCTTTGTTTAACAATGTTAAATCTAAGATGCATGGCCCTACGTGTTATCAGTGTCTTGTGATATGGTGTAATATTGAAGCCCTGAAAAAATTGCGCTTCAAAATGATCATGATGTGCCTCAAAAAGTAAAAATCTTTGAGTGACCAGTTTTACCATACTCATTTTCCCCAATAGACTGTAGTGTTAAAAAAAACCGTTAGGAAAACGAAAAATGAAATTTCGATTTCCAATCATAAATATCTTGATAATCAGATAGGCGATCGGCTTGTAAAAATCATGGGATTCCTGACTGACCTAAAGGTTTATAATTATGATTGCAGCATGAGCTAAATCCAGGATTTTGTTTCAGAATCTGAGGCAAATATATTACCGAGTCACTTTAAGTAGCATACAGATAAGAGAGCTGAACTCGATGAGAAAGATAATGGGTAAGCTCACTACGTTTGAGCCGAATGTAAATCTCTTAACCCACTGACTATTGAATTATATTATTCCATTAAGCTCTTATACAGGAGACACCCAGTTCCCATAGGCAATGAGTTAAAAGTGAATATTGAAGGGAATCATGTGATCGCTTAAACGTTAATGACAATGTGTGTTATGATAGATAGAGGGGTAAGTAAGGATTTGGATATGGTTGAATTGGAAGACAGATTAGACAAGATCAGGAAGAAAGGCACAGTTATGTAGTTGGGAGGGACCAAAATGGAAACGAAGCTGCAAAGGGAGGAAACGGACAACCATCTCCTTTTAAGAGAGATATCAGTGGGAGGAGAGTTAGTGGCTCGTTTCATAGTTACTCTGAATACAAATAGCAATCAAATCACATATCAGGATAGCCAACCATCAGCAATTCTACAAATTGCATACAGTATTTTTTTTACCTTTTAGAATGAATTAGGTTTCATTTGACTTATTGCATGTCTACCGAACTAGGGGCTCAGCAAATTACCTAGAATCGAAGACATTAATTGTTATCGATTTTTGTACTTCGTTCCAACAGAAAGATAATAAGGGTCTTTTTCAAATCAATCATATCTGTACAAGGCATTTTCCTGGAAAAGTTAGCACGGTTTATGTGAGATAAGACAATATTACAAAAATGTAATGAAGATTAAATATCCCAAGACCGGATTTATAGTGAAAGTGCTGGGTGGTTGGCAGTGAGTGGGCGTATATAGCAAGAAGCTTGGAGCTCAGAGATACTTTACTATTTAGACAATGATAGAGTATTTACAAAAGTGAAACCTCCATGACTGACTGATTTTACAGCTTAAGTGTCTTATTCCTAAAAGGGATATTTGTGCATTTGGTTGATGTCTCACATATTGAAATTGAAAATATGTGTATCCGTGATCAAAGAGGTTTTTCTGAGAAATGGAGGCTTTTGTTTGTGATAGCAGTGTAGTCTTTTTCTTTTTTTAAATGCGTTAGACACTTATAAGCCATTTAATATGCCCCTGGATTTTATAGAGCAGTGAGTATACTCTGTGTGTAGGCTGAGTGGTCAGGTCCTAAGTTATAAATACTTTTAGCTGTGATTGCTGAAAATGTTAAGGATGTACTGATGGATTCATAGTAATGATAATATCAGAACTTTTACGAAAACATGGAAAAGATTATTCCGACAAAACATATTAAGTTCTTGGCACTATTTTACTTCTAATTGTACATGCAAACAAGCAAAGAGTGGATTACCGGTAGTTATTATTGAATATTTTCATTTTTCAAAAGTATGAAAACTTTTCTAGGAAAATGAGTCAAAAGGAAGATATGCTTGGAATACATTGTCAGAAGAATCAAGGAAACTTTTATTGTACTTAGCAAAGAAAAATAAT
Organism: Mesocentrotus franciscanus; assembly: GCA_037976565.1. Classification (NCBI taxonomy): domain Eukaryota; kingdom Metazoa; phylum Echinodermata; class Echinoidea; order Camarodonta; family Strongylocentrotidae; genus Mesocentrotus; species Mesocentrotus franciscanus. The sequence continues at coordinate 16,374,146 of CP137666.1, read as the reverse complement.
ATCAAGTTCCCATTTCTCTAAACTTGTTCCCAAAGTCAAACACTAGTATCATTGTTCACAATGCACAAAAGACCAACCCATTTTATGCCCTGCTGGGTTGAATGTCATAGAGTTAGGCAGATTATCAGTCCACCATACTTCAGATAACAGTCTCTTAAGAGTGTGCACAAAGGTCATATAATCTGTGTGCGGTACCATCGCATAGCTTGAGAATGCCAACTCAAATGACTAAGCTCATTTGAGCGTGTCTATGCTACCAGGTTATAAAATACTCCTGTGACCTTATGTAGGAGTTTGCGATAAAGCCGTTCAACTCAGACAAAATAACTTGCGTCATTCAGATAAAGAGAAGGATAAAAAATAAGTAACTTTTTTGGTACCGAGAACGCAGAGGTGGAAGAATTTTAATGAAGTAGACGAAGAATGAGGAAAGAATGATTAAGATCTTGGACTTCCTTGAAGTGTTGCAGTCCCTCTTTGTTCTACCTCCATACTCTGATTAAAAAGTAACCGAAAGAAAGATGAATCAGCCAATTAATAAAATATGTTGAATTCAATAAACAGAAGTCAGATTGCTCCAAGCCGTATTCAAAACTTAAAAGGGTATGGTAATACTAATAGATATTTAATGAATTTTGATGAATTTTATAGTGAAAGCTATGAAGTAATAGCTACCTTATATATTTTGCAGGAAGACTTGATTGTGATATGTGTAGGTTGGGGAAATACTATCTCTTGTTCATTGATAGCATCTAGTATCTCAGATTAGTCTTGGTACTCTGTTTTCTAATTATATAGACTAGTTAAAAAGGAAAGATGTTTACAAATGCAATGTTTGCAGTCTATAAGCTTGAACAGGATGTGTTTTTTGAGGAAATGAGACACCAAAAAAGGTATAGAGAGAGGGGGATCGAGGTATGTTGTCAACTTATTTCCTTAATAGAGAATGTTAATAACGTTAACAAACAGGATCTAGGATGGTTGCTCTTTACCCGACTTCTTTCTTTCTTATCAGGAAGTTGGGAGGCAGTTTTAGATAGTGTTTTTTTTTGTGTGTGGTAAGTTTTGTTATATCTACAAGGAAACACTGTCTTGTAGTCCATACTTTGTGCGCCCATGGACCCTATCACAATAGGGTCCATGGTATGCTCATGGTTAAAAAAGAAGCAATTATGCCTACAATGCATGCATACACTTAAATTTCGGTTTCAAAATACAATACATTGTACTTATGCTTTTTACAGTAGACCTGGTAACAGTTCTCTGTATCTTAACAAAATCAAATCAAGGAATATAAGTAGTATGATTTCAAAACTGCTCAAACAAAACAACAACAAAATCTCCATTTCCAGGTATAATGATTCTTTGTGATTAAAACTCAATCTATTCAAACTACAAAGAAACACATCAAATAAATGAAAGGAGGAGAAGGAAATTCCTCCACGTTTTCTCAGTAGTCCACTTCCATTGATCTTGAATGTCCCCAACCACTCCCCCATCATCATTATGTTTCTGTTTTGATTTGATCAAAAGCAATGCTCGAATTCTCACTGATACCAGGATATTCTTGCTAGCTTCCACTTCCTCCAATATTTTTAGGGAAAAATACCTAAGATTTTAAATAGGGCTGCACATCAATATGACATTGAGGCCATATCTCTTCCTTCTATGATACTACATATATTGGGTTTCGTTTATTAAAGAGAAAGTGGAGTTCTAGGAAACTTTGGTCAAAAGCATTCTTTCTCACTTCACTTTCATACAAAAGTACTTTCCATTTGAATATTATATGCCTATCTTAGTAGGTCCCTGGTCTGACCATGGAACCATAGTCTGACCTCAACAAAATGTTTTGGGGTGATATCAGGAGTTTTGTCCCAGTTTTACAGGGACACAGCAATATAGATTTGAATTGGTATATTTTCTGTTCAAGAGTATCATTGCATGAAGGTTTATATATTGCATTGGAATTTGTTTGTAACCGATATATATTAAAATGTATGACAGTGTGCCATGATTATATTTCATGTCTTGCCTATTTAGTATTTTGTAAATAAATAGAAAGAAGGTGCTTAACTGTTGCAAGATTTCAACCTGCATTTTAAGGAACAAGTAACTTTTGCTGAAAATGATATCTAGGCCAAGAACCTGGACAGTATGCACATAGCTGTGTGAAGAAAAGAAAAAGAAACATGGTAAGAACGTAATATGGATTTATGGCTAGATCTGCCCTTTATCTTTAATCAGGAAAGACATAGAGAGACAAAAATGTTTGCCTTCTTGTAACAGGAAGTTCTGTCAAGTCCAAAAGCATGTTTAGATTTGGAAGAAATTCAAGTTAAGTATTTCCTTGATGAAAGCTCCTTCTTTTTGTCCTAAGAAATATTGAAATTAGGCTTTATAGTAGGGCGGAAGGGCGTTAGCTCGAATTTCAGGTAAAAAATGATGCTCTAAGCAGAAGGGCGTTAGCACTTAATCGCCTCAAACTTTTATAAAACTGACTTATTTCCGAAAAAAATTGTGGCCGTGTTCTACTATAACATTTTTATTAGTCTCTTAAGTTTTAAACCAATTTTAGGCATGGAAAGTAGTTTAAATATAAAACAAATCTTTAAATGCGAATAATTCGAAAAGTAGATTTCGAGACGCGCGCTTACGCCCTTCTGCCACCCGCGCGACGAATTATGGCAAAATTACGAAATAGGGTAGCTGAACAAGTATTATAGGCCTACAGACCAGAAATTGCTGTTGAATGTTCAGATCCAGAAGGATGTTAGCTCATGTATTTTAACATAGAGTTAACACCCTTCTGACTCCATACATTGGGCTTGAGTCAAGCTAGCTTCAAATAGGAGAGCTACAGTATTATGAGCCTATGAGAGGGGCTATAGTCTTAAACATGGATAGTTCAGACCCTAGCATGGCTGAAAAGGATTTATGCATGTAATTCAGAGATGGATACAGCTGCCACAAACCCTTGCATTGAGACATTTTTCATTTTAAAGGCCCATCATGGTTGGCCATCTTGAGTTACATTCATCTAGAGTCCATTAAAACAAGGATCCATAATTCCAGATGGTATGATCTCTGGAAGAACATTCATCGCTGGGAGGAGGGGGCTCAGTTCCAAGAAAACTAGAGCAATGATCTACTTTAACAGGTCTAGACTGGGGGAAGACCTGGGCAGCAACCCTTGTGCTTGGTGGCCTGGCCAGTTCAAGAACGTGCCATATTCCTCCAACAAAGCACTGACCAGACATACAAGGTTAGCTGAAACATTGAATAGGCGAGATTGGTGGGTAATTGAATGGTATGCTTGGTTGGGATTATTGTTGTTCAAAGAAGCAGCGGTGTTACACCAATCAATGCTTGAATGCGATGTAGAGCGACCACGTGCTCTTGATCAGCAGCATCGAAAGCACATGTTCAAATTATCTTGTAATAATGAGAGACTGTTACTTCTGCTATCACACTGAATATAATCTTTATCTGTGTATGAAGTAAAATATGAACAATATAGCACACCTAATTGTCCCCTTCAAATAAAGAATTTTTAATGAATATTAGTTGAGAGGCAAGAATATTTTGTTTTATTTTCAAATTATATGCTGTTTCCCTGTGCTTTTCAAAATCTCTGTAAAATTTAAATTTATCATTGAAAGAAGAATGCCTTTGATGGACATTGATTTTGATTTTTTTTTTTTAATCTTCTTTATATTTTCATTAGATGATTCGATTATCATATTTGTTCTGTTCAGGAGCATGTTTAATTTAATTAATAACTGATTTTTAAATGAAAAAAACCTTCAACAAAAAGCATTCATTGAATTTAATGTGAGCTTGTCTTGAGGCATAGTGTTGAAAAGTGGTTTTAAGCTCTGTAATTCAGCATGTCCCTACATGGCTTAGTAAATGAAATGGATTAATAATTAATGATCCTTTTATAAAGAGAAAATGATTGCTTGTGGCACTTCTCATGAACTGGATGGTCAAGAGTGAAGTAAAAAATGTTTTTCACATTTCTACTCTTGTTTGGCCTTTTGTCTCAACATGTCTGAAGCTCTTACCAAAGAGTGATATCTCTTTGCTCTTACTGAACTCTCGAGAGATACTACACTACCTCTCACTTGAAAAAGAGGTGGAATTTTCTTAAGATTAGCACATCAACGCTGTAAGTCTGTGAGCTTTCTGTAATTCTTCAGTCTTAATCTGTGAGTTTCAGTGCATGCAAAGGGCCAATAAAACTCTGAAGCCAGAAGGCAGAGCCTTGTACCATGGACCTACTAACCATGCTTGTACAGAGTAGAGACAGAAGTTTGAGAACCAAGATTAGTTTTGGGGGTGTGTCGGAAGTACACCGCCTATCCATCATCCTTCCTCAGACTCTCCTTCATCCAGAGTTCTGTAGGACCCAGTCTACAGTCAGAATACCGTATGTCGCCTGAAGTTACATGAATTGATACTGAATTGGGAGTAGAAAGAAACTCAATCTTGATCCTTTCTCAGCCCTAGAGACAGAGAGAGAGAACTCTGTCACCTCACCCTCTGAACTTCTCCTGACCTTACATGGGCATGTTGGTATCATGCACAGTTTCATCTCTCTGGTTTTGTTGGGAATGTCATCATTGCTCCTGAAATCCATCCTTTGTCTCTGGTGTCCTCTTTTCATCTTCCCAAACATTATTCTCTCTGCCCCAACCAGAAGGAGAGGAGATATTTACTGATGGATTTACAATGAATGTTGGGAGATACATATGTATATTGTTTCGCCACATGTGTTTCGGTGCTCTCTTTATTATGTTACCCCTTGTCATGCGATCAAATCTTCAAACTCCTCGGTTGGGTACATCATGACAGAAGAAAACTTTTTTTCTTTCTAGAATTCATAAATATTTTTCATGACAGGTTATTATTCATATACTACGGCTCCAATTTGCAGCTATTCATACCAGAGATGAACCCGCAAGTATAGTGCCATGATATGCATTAACCCATCCTGCCAATGGTACGTCAATGTGCATGCTGTGAAATAAAATGTCTTTTCTTATGCTTATGAGTTTCATACTCATTCATCATATCATGTATACTTTTAACACCATTACAACCTTCTTTTTTTCCCAACATTATATTTCTGTAAATTCTCCAGAAGATCGACGCTTTTCAACTGACGATACCTGGTGCTGTTGTAACCCTCCCGTAACCCTCCTTGGCTACAAGCTCCACTATCACCACGTGGTGGATCCAGGGTTCTTTATCATTACCTCGTGGTCCTCACTGTTCCACACCACGCCAGACAACATGTGATTCTGTAAGACAGTCTGTAATATAGAACCCTTATATCATCGCAGGCATGAGTGCCCTTTGCCTGAACTCAAAGTCCCGCCTCGTTCGACCACGTGGTACATCCACACACAAGATACCAGGAGGAGTGGATAGGGTAACGTTCAAGCAAAGGTCAGTCTCGGAGAACCAAAAGTACCCCCTCAGAGTGGCAGACAGAGGCAAAGAAAGAGAATAGAGGGAGAGAGATTATGGCAAAAAAAAGTAGGTCCCAGTCCCCATGCGACAAAGACATACCATGAATGCTTGTGGTTTGTGTGTGTATAGAGACTGGAACCTTTGAAGAGTGCATTGCCTTGATATACCAACAAAGACTTCAAAGTGGAATCTTTCTTTGTGATTCTCTCTCCCTCTCTGTCTTTGTCTCATGCTAGCTTAAGATGTCACTTTTCATACTATTATGTCTTTATCTCTTCTCCTTGTAGGCCTACTTCTCCCACACCATCCTAGCCATAAGTAGTCAACTTTTTGCATTCTTTAACCGAATCTGAGTTTATTACCCATGTTTGTTCAGGATATGGCACGAATGAACTGCCTGTCTCTCATGGTATATTACATTTTCCTTTAATTTCATATATGTCAGTTTTCTGAAAATATATTCCTTTTCAGCTTCATATAGCATAGGCCTACTGCTTCAGAACACATTTTCCTGAGTCACTTCACCCATTGCCCTCACCCCCCTTCCTCATTACAATCAAGCCACAGCTCCCTGGGCCTGGGTCAATAGTCTAGTTTGAAAAGGCGGGAAAGGCAGGGTTAAAGAATAGGCGCTGTTACACAAACTAGCGCTCTATACCCGTACTCCACCTCTTTATTGGGGTCAGGCTTCGGTGAATGAAGAACCTTTGTTGGCAGTTTGTATAATGCCTGTTGGAATGCAGAGTGTTTGTCCTCAAACTTTGCAGACTCAGTTTGAATGTGGGTTGAGGTTAGGCAAAATTCGCAGAACCATTTGGAAAGGGAGGCATTGATAGAGAAGCCCACGCATCCGGACCGCTTCATGCAGTATGCTATTTCATTGACGGGGAACCAATAGCTTTTATTAATTGTAAGCAAATATTTGATACATTAACCCCGTCATATGAATTAAGGAATTTAACAAACATCTTTGTTAGATTGTAATCATTTTATTTGTATTAGAACTTCCTGTTTCCTGTGACTAAATCTTTATGAATCTATAGAACAGAATAATTCCAAAAAAGTTGAATTCTGTACATTCTGAATTGTCATGTTTGCATTTAATGCAGTTTAATTTTTAGGTATGTTAGGAACGTCTAGTATTATTGATTTTATTATACCAGCTTCAGAATTAGAGATTTAGGTTGTTATTAATACAGTTGTAAATAGTCCCCACTAATAGAAATTGTAAACCATAATTTTCATAAGTGGAAGTTATGACACCCACCCTCAATTTCCATTTAGACTTATGGCTAGTGTTACAATAATAAGGAAATGTGGCTTCATCCTGCTTATCTGTTGCGTCTAGCCACCTTTAAAGTCAAAAATATATTTGTATTGAAGCCCACTACATTACAAATTGTAAACCATAATTTTCATAAGTGGAACTTAATACACCCACCCTCAATTTCCATTTAGACTTATGGCTAGTGTTACAATAATAGGGAAATGTGGGTTGAACTTGCTTATCTGTTGGGTCTAGCCCCCTCAAAGCCTAAGATATATTTTTATTGAAGCCCACTACATAAATATTTAGTAGAAATAAAGGAAATTTAAAACTTATTCATCACATGGTCAGTTACATTAGTTTTTGCTTTACATACTTTTCATTTCTCATTTGAAGAAGGACGATACGGCTTTTACTGAGATTTATTAATGTTTTGCATTCAGCTATTATCTTTTGGTCTGACCAATTGATTATGAGGAATTTAGAATTCTGCTCAGTCATGGGCTTCAACTGATCAGAGAAATGGGGTGCAATCTAGAAAGACACACCAAAAAAGTTTGAATATAACTTTTCTCTCACAGTCCTTACCATACAAGAGCATAACTCATGGGGGGAATACAATGCTAATTGTAATTTGTTAGTTTTTAAAATCACTGAACACTCATTAATGATAGGTAACAAGACAGTAAAACCACTACTACAGTTATTTGAATGAGCTCAGAGTATGACTTTATGCTACTACTGTTAGGCAGAGCTGAACAGCATAATGTGTATTGATTGGTAGTCATTTTGGCGGTTAGTACCTTGATGGCCAAGTGATAGATCAATACTTAAACACATTGTTGGAGGTATATGGTAAACACACATTCCAGGCCATTGTTCTGTTATCCCCATCCATTCATAAGCTTTTTATCTGAGAGGGGTGAAAGAAAGGTGAGAAGGGCGAATAGTTAACATGGTAGAATCTCCCGTTTGGTCTAGCTAAATGTCTCTAATATAAAACATACACATTGAATCGATAATAAGAATATATGCAAATTTATGCAAAGTGAATACCCATCTTTTTCTCAACTACTGATTATTCATGAATATTAATTTTACCATTTTGTTTCACTTTCCTTTTGCATGCATGCATAATGCATATTTTAAAACACATTTATTTTTAAAGATTTCTTAAAGGTAATATTTTACATATTGTGAGTACCATTTGAAAATGAATATACTGTGCATAAATCTGTCTTAATTGCCTTTAAACATATTGCTGTAAATTCATGCCCATAACTTATTTGATATTTAAAAACAAATAATTAATTTACATACTAAAAACTTGTTTTATTGTATTGACCAACAAATTTGAGAACAATGTTTAAAAAAGCATATCACATTTATGTAAGAGTGAAGAAAAAGCTCTTGGAAAATGTGCATATATCATTACATTACATACCGTCAGTCTAATTAGGGGTCACTAGGTTTTGAAAAGCAAACAGTACCATTGAAGATACAGTGAAATGTTGAGCTAGTATGTTTGCTGAACAAAACAAAAAACTAACTCCAAAACTTAGAATTCATTGTTGAGTACAAAGTCATCTTTATCAGACAAAGTCTTGCAGATGATGTAAAAAAGCTACTGGGTGCAATAACAAAGATAAGAGACACAAGCAGATTACATGTTTTAGAAACAGGATTTCTAGTAAATACATCAACAGATTTAACTGTGATATTACTTGTGTCTTGAGCAACACAAAATGCTTCCTAGTTATACCCAAATACATCATATAGGAAATTACACTATTTTTGCTTTTAAATGTTGTCGAAAATCGATCGATCTAAATATCTTTGATATATCATTTGGATATGCATAATAACTATGTGTTGTGTAAGTTTTCTCTCTGAAATTAATATTTCAAATACTCCAATAACTGTAACCCTTGTTTTGTCCATTGATGGCAAAAACAAATTAAAATGAAAGTAAATGGTTGAATATTTGTAAACAGATCATTGGTGAAAAAATCTGATGCTGCATGGTCGGCTTATATAATTGAATGCTTCACAGTTCTATGACTGGTGCCTTTACTGAGGTGGCTGAGAGTTGCTTCATAAGAATCCAGCTTGTACTTTGGACCTCCAATTAAAAACTCCAAGGTTTAATTTTACAGACAAAGAATGCTGAGCTTATCTTCCCAACCAATTAACAGATATTGGGGCTGTACCTTGTATAGGTATCAATAGATTGTTAATCCTTCCATTCCAAAGCTAAACTAATATTAGATGTAGGATATAAAATCCTGCTCTACAGTGAGATAATGAAATATAACAGGCACATTGATAACAGATAACTAACTATAAAACCATGCCAAACTGTACTTTTGTAGACCTATCATTGATTTACAGACCACAAACCTGAGATAACTGCAGATTTTAATAGCCATCATGTAAATTTAGTCTGGCATATAACTAGTATAAATGACCACCCAAAATAACCCCTTCCACCATCTGTGGTTTTTGAGGAGAAGATTCTTGTCTTATGGGCCCTCCCTAAGATGAATAGATAAGATATTGCCTTTACAATTACATTATCATGTGATGTGAACATTCTTTATAGCTTCTACTTTACCCCTCTTATCAGCTTAAAGTTGTCCTAAAGATAGCCAAGAAGATCCCCCACAAACTTCAAACATCCTCAGCTTGCCCTATTAAACTCCCCCCAAATTTAGATTTTTTTTGGGGGGGGTCAAAATATGCATACAATCCTACAAATTCTCTGTGTTCCTTTAGCATGCAATACTAGATACACTTGTTATTGCCTTCTTGACTATTCAGACATCCTCAACTTACCCTATTGAACACTAAAATACCAAAATTTAGAAACAAAATTGGGGGAGGGGTTGGGGTGGATTATGATTTGATCCTAACAACATTTTGTGTACCTTTTAACATCTAATACCATAAACATTGATCGTTGCCTTTGTAAATGCAGTTATATAATAAATAGATTTACTTTGAAGTAACTTGGACTTATGAATAACCAACATGACAAGATATGAATCTCTTTAGTATCGAGTAACTTTTTCTAATGCTGCATGGCTCAGGTTATTTTAGTTGGTTACTCTGAAGGCCAGGCCGGTTAGGGGGCTGGTAGACTGAGACTGAGGATGGATGCTATTACGAGAGCCATTTTTATCTCATTTTAGGAAGACAAACTTAATATCGCTATCAAAAGTCTGGGAATGATTTATTTTGATCGTGTCTGATCTCCGTTCATTTCCTGGCCCGATAATTCCTCTGTGTCACTTGCACTTTTGTAACATCCCCAGTGTTTAATCCGATAGCTTGGTATCACTTGCTTCCATATACAAAGAAAAAGGGATTAATTGTAATGCTATAGATCTGCACTTTTGTTGCTATGCTAAATGTTTTTACTTGGCAACATCTAAATAAAAACAACGTCCATGTGGAAAATTTTATGAGTCACTCCTTCACTTTAAATATGAAGCATTTGTTGCCTTTTTGTTGCATTGTATCAATGTGGGGATTAGAACACTGATGTGTTAACAAGAAGAAGATTATGATGGAAAATTTGTAATCCATCCTTGGGTCTTTTCTGAGACAAAATGTGACTAATGTTGACACATGTTTCTTACATAATGTGGAATGTAATCATTGATTTGAACAACAACAAAATGTCACTATTGTAATGTTTCAAGAAATTTGGATAAATAATGGAAATATTGAAATGTATGTACCTTACATTGCAATTGTTACCATTAAACATATTAGAGTGAATAAAAACGTTGGCCATCCTTTGACAATATTTGTATTGACAAATAAATCACAATGTTTGTACTTTTTTTTATTTGTATGTGTTTCAGGGTATGTATCAGGTATATAAGCTTCATGAGTGAATAGTGATATGGAGTGATACACAATTCAGTATATGTCTTCACTTTTATTTGTGCTTGCATTGTCTGGTCCAAACAAATAAGAAAGCCATATTTGTCGTTAAAAATTATATTTATAAATTATATCGATGGTAGCTTGAAGTTAATAGTTCTTTTGAAGCATTCTCAGTACTTGTCTTTGATTAAAACTTTGATATCATGATTTGAAAATAAAGTATTTTATTTTCTGTTTCCAGGAGTCCAGAATCCAGATGATAATCAGAATGCTCATATTTCTGTTATCCAATTTATTTTCTTAATATTTTCACCTACAAATACATTTTAACACGATGCTGCAAAATATTTCATCATTCAATTTTGTGAAATGTACAATAACATATCTGGCACATTTTATGTTATTTGGGCCTTACGCTGCTAAATGTTTGTTGACGTAGCTGGTGACATTGAGCTCTTGCCAGTTTGCGGAAATGGAGAGTAACAGAAGTCTACATTAATCCAGACATATTTGTTGCTGTGACAACCAGATAAGCCATGAAAGGGTCCCTGTCAACTTTCCAAATTTATATTGCAGGGAAATAAATGGGGAAGTATTTACTTTGAATATATGAAAGAATGAAAATAGAGTAGTTGTCATGGCGATATTCAAGTTCTACACCGAAATAGAAATAAGCTTTTACTTGAGCTCAAGTATTAGTTACTATGGCAGGTTATTTGTCGTTTTCCAAAATAGAAAAGTTAATCATGAGGTAATATCACTTTGTCAAGTATATTTTTTCATCCATCACTTAATCCATATTTATGTGATGCTATGCTTTTGGTGTTCCCAAAACAGGAAATGCATTGTGAAAATAGCACAAAACAGGTTCAACAGAATTCCCTTTTATTTGTGTCCTTTCAAAGGAAGGATAAAAGAAAGGTAGAACTAAAACTAAAGGGAATAGTAAGAGACAAGGGGATAAAGCTTTCATGTCATATTTTCAAGATTAAATCATATGAATTCTGTGTTATTTGATCTTTGCATCTAGTTTTTTTCTTTCTTAATGCTATTCCGTTTACATCAGATAATTCTGTTATACCACTTCTATTGGGTACTATGCCCCTGATCTTTCTCTCTCTCTCTCTTCATTGGATTTTGTCTGTATCTTTCTCTTTCTTGTGTGTGTGTGTGTCAATTTTTTTCTTCATTTTGATTACTTGTGTTTTGTTTTGGAGAAAAGCACTCTTCTTGTTATTATGTTCACCTATATTCACATGTAATTTTTGTAGATACTTTGATCTAGATATCATCTGTACAGAGCCAGCAGGGTGTTAACTCTGTGTTAAAGTATATGAGTTAACACCCTTCTGGCTCCAAACAGACGTTGATACGTTGAAATTACAAACTTATTTTTTGGCACTGAGCCTTCATCTCCACTTTCACCAGTTTTGGGCCAAACATGATTGAAGGAATGAGTCGATGAAATTTCATTTTCCCAGTGGTTGTGAAATAAAGAATATTCCTCATTGCTCTTAATCGATGCTTTGAAGAAGAAAAAAACCTAGGATGAAAAACATACATCTGTCACTGACACACTAGCATGCTCAAATTGCTGGACATTTAGGTTCATGAAAGAAATCTCCATATATGGATGTTTCATATAGGCCTAAACGCCAGCTTATGTAATCCCATTTTAATACTAAAACACAGACATCACAGGAATGTCTTGCCACCAATGGTACCATGCACCGACTCTTATTCTTTTCCTCCTCCATTCTTCATGCAGTCAATACTATGCATTTTTAAGATTCCATGCATAACTTTCCTTTCTTTTATTAACCATACTCCTTTGTCTGTAAGAAAAGGTTGACTGAGTGTGTGGCATGCCATGCATTCCAGGTATTGACTGCCAAGTACTGAGTTTTTGTCCTTATTATACTTTTGTCCTAAGATAGGGAAGCAATTTTGGATATGAAATAATGCTTTTTTTTTCATCACTTATGTAAGTTATGTAAGTTATGCAGACGGAAGGGGTCCTAATTTCAGTTCAGTTGTAAACACAACTTTACAGTAAACGATTATGATGACTCTATGGCATGCTATTCTCTTTGCCTTGGAAAATAGCACCCTTTTGGCAAAGATGGGGAAGCAAGGTTTGGTCTGAATTATGCATTTAGGGCATGGAGACAGATATGGGTCCTAATTAAAAGCTCATTTATACAATATTTATACAATTTGACAGTAAAAGCTTATGACTTAAGTACATGTACATGCTATTTCTCTCTCTCTCTCTCTCTCTCTCTCTCTCAGGCTCTCCCTCTCTCTCTCTCTCTCTCTCTCTCTCTCTCTCTTCTCTCTTTCTCTCTCTCTCTCTCTCTCTCTCTCTCTCTCTCTCTTGGAAAGTAGACTAATTCCAAGGGCATGAAAATCATATTTGAATTCTGATAGGTTTCACCTCATTGCTTACATATGATTATTGAGACCGTGACAGGCAACAACTCAGGCTTCATTAAGTTTAGTCCTTGGTAATTTGTTTATATATTTGTTTGATTGTTTCATAACAAAAACATGTTTACTTGTTTACTGTCTTGATCAATACAAAAGAAATGAAATTAGATACATTCACATTATAATTGTTAGTGTATATGTTTTCCTGTGTGACCTTCAATGCAGCCAGTATATCTTTGCCTTATGATTTCTTTCATTCAGTGGTTGAGACAGAGCGTGTCCTAATTTAATTGTTTAGTTCAGTTATACACTAAGACAGTAAAAAGATGAATCAAGTGTGTGCTATTTCTCTCTCACCTTTGCAATGATATGCTTGTACCAAGAACTTGAATGTGACACTGATATTAGCATGTTTGTTGTTTTCTTTCGTTTGTATTCTGCAGGATAAAAGAAGACTTTCAGCCCTGATGCCTCAGCAGAAATGAACAGAAGAAAAGATAGATGTTAAAGTTTAGCATGACTCTTGAAGCTTATACACAAATAAATTAAAGTAATTCCATATTAAATGAAACAGGGAATGTACATTCACATGTGCAAGGCTTTTTCTCTGGCTAAGAAAGAATCATGGGAATTCTCAAGGATGAGCCATTTGCTGATAGATGATGAAAACAAAAGAATAATGATAATAAAGTGAAAGGGTGTCCAAAGGCAATATGACTATTTTGGAATCAACATGTTGCATTGGTACTTTCATTTTGTTGAACCTGTGACTGTCATAAGATATGATTGCTAGGGCGTTTCTCAGAGCATGTACATATAAAAAAAAGCTTAATTTTTGTCCTCCTTTATTTGTTGTGCTCATAATATTGTAATATTGAAACTCGGCTCTATCTCTTTCACTATTCTTTTTGTTATTACCCATTTTATGATAATCAATCACTCTATACATTATCTTTCTGGCATATGTTTCTCCCCTTTTACTTTCACACTCTCAATTATGTGCATTTGTTTTACCTCAGTTTCTTAATTTACCATGCCTTGTTCATTTCATGGATTAAACTTAAAATGATTTTTCAAAGTTGAAAAAAAGGTGCCCCTCTCCCCGTATTTCAGTCCCTCTCACACTGGTTCCCTTTCTCCCTCTTTATGACGTCAAACGTCACTTGCATGTTATTATATCCAATGATTATGTCGATCATTCATTACTATTTATATGCCATGTCCTTCAATCCAATAAGCCAGAAGGCTCATCAAGGGGGTATATTGGCATTGATATACACATGCACTTTATTATGCTCAATTTTCCCCCCTCTCATATCAAAAAGCAGTTCCTGTATAGGGACTGATTCATGTTAATGCAATAAGATACCTCCAAATCCAGAAATAGACGCAGCACACTTCAAATCCCCAATATGGACTAAATTTAGAATTAAATTATAGTAGGTTTAGCTTTGTTGGGCTGATGCCAAGTGAGGAGGCAGTCAGCTGTTTTTCATAGATAGGGGTCTGTCAGGTATAGCCATGTTATCAATAATTTTGTGGAGGTTTAGTCTGATTTGATAGAGTTGGATAGCTTGTTCTAAATTCACAGCAAATGTCAAAAATATAAACACCCTCTTTGGACTTTTGCCTCTGAACAGAAATGCCAATGTTCTATTTTCTGTTTGCCAAAAGTTTTTGGTTGAGTAGGGTGGCTTGTTGTAAATTCATAACAAACTTCAGAACATAGACATCCTCTCTGGCCTTTTTGCCTAAAGGAGATATTTGTACATATTCTATTTTCTGTTCACCAATATGTAATCTTACTTATCCTCAGCAACAGTTAATTAATATTGATATATGTATGTATGGCCACTTTCAAGGTTTGATCGCATAAGTCTGTCATTGGAACTTTTAGGGAAGAAGAAATTGCATTTGTTTCTTATCTCTCTTTTTATAGGAATACGCAACCAGGCTTTCTTCTGGAGCCACAAGTATGTATTACAGGTAATTTTGTTTACTTTCAAAGCATACCAACATATTTTCTGTTAAGAGTTAGAAGGGCATTAAATACAAAATAATTAAAACCATTCTGGCTATATGATTTACATGATTCCATCTAATCTATGAAAATATCTGATCTGGATTTGCATTGGTATTATTCTGGAATATGGTTTAGAATGGTCTTGTGTTCAAGTTCACAATAATTAATATGATGGTGATTTTGATTGTCTACAGTGTTAAAAATAAATGTTCACTATGATGAAATTAAATGAAATAACCTGTTTCTATGAATTTTGTTTATATGCTTCAGGGAGGTACTACTGTTTGTATAGTTTTCTGGATTTGTATTGGTAATATTTCTGGAATATGGTGTAGAATGGTCATGGGTTCACAGTAAGTACTGTGATGATGGTTTGAATTATCTATTCTGTTAAAAATAAATGTTCACTATGATGAACAGAATGATATAACCTGTTTCTGTGAATCTGTTTATATGCTTCAGGGAGGTACTACTATTTGTATAGTTTTCTGGATTTGTATTGGTATTAATCTGGAATATGGGTTAGGGTTCACAATAAAAACTGTGATGATGGTTGGAATTATCTATTCTGTTAAAAAGAAATGTTCACTATGATGAACAGAATGAAATAACCTGTTTCTGTGAAATCTGTTTATATGCTTCAGTGAGGTACCAGTGTTTGTATTGTTTTCTCACAAACTGTGTGTCCTTATTCATGCTGTAGTTGTATTATATCCTGTTACATTGAAATATCTTGTATTGCAATGGGGACATATCCTGAAGCAACAAAATATATCTAAACTTGGGTAAATGTGCCAAGCAGGAAACAAAATCTTTGAAAAAGTGCCATGTGATGCATGTATTTTTATGTAGAAAAAAACCCAGTAGATAATCATTTTCTTAGCGCACAACAGAAATGCATGTATTAATCTGGAGAAAAATGTTATTCGCTTTTGCTTTCACAATCAGGACTGTACATCTGCATAGCAGCAGTACAGAAGTTGCAATTGAAATATTGGGTACAAGGAAATAATGCAACTCATTATGTTAATTTTGTTTAATGTTTGAAATATCAAATCATCTATGGTATAACTGGTGTGAGGATTATTTGTGACCAATATCACAAGTACATCATTAGGCTATGAGCTTTCTTAAGGTCATGCAACCAACACCTGTACTACAAATCTACAAGTCTTTATGAAATGAATATTTTAATTACACCCAAAGAACAATTTTACCATTAAATATGAAACCATTTTTTAAGGTCATGCAACCAAAATGTGTAAATCTAGTTTCATTGGCACTGCTTTGTTGGTCACTGTAAATTGTTGAAAAGTGTTGTATCCTTGTTTGTGCTGTGTGCAGATGTGAGAACTGTTTGATGAGCTTTATAAAATGGTAACAAAAGTGTGCAGTTTCTGGCAAACTGCTGGTAGTGATGTGCAGGTGTGCAGATGGTGGTAGTGGCCATACAGCCCCCAAACTCATTTTTGAACGATACATGCCACTGTGACAATTGCTCTGCCTCAGTTTCCTATGCTTACCAACGCTGGTCCCAACACTAACCCTAACCTAAAACATAATCTAAAATCCAGTTGCAACCCTACCCCTATCCCTATACTTGTGACGAGACAAAGCCAGGAGCAAAATTTGGATGACCAAAGTGACCCCTCTGCATGGTGATGTGCAGGTGCTCTGGCTGGTCTAGTCATCCACTTGGTGGTGTACTGCTGGATCTAAGGTACAGTGGTATGAATGCAGATACTGACACTGCTGCAGGATGATACCATGGACCCTTAGAGTATCTCTATGGTGATATGAAGATGCAGGGATTATTGTTGCATAGTGGTGTGCAGATGCTCGTACATGGCTGTGTACAGTGGTTTACAGTTGCAGGTGTTTGGCCTGATGGCTGTATGCAGATGCAACTGGTACCTAGTGCTAGATGGCGGTGTGCAGATGCAAACAAAATAACCCTTCCTGTAGGGAAAAAAAATTTTCGGGTGCCAAAAAAAAAAATTGTGCTCACTACCCCCCACTGAGCGAAAAATCGACCGGCACGATTTTCAAATTTTCGCACGAAGTGGGCCCCTTCTTAGGCCCCCTCCCTTGCCACCGGCTGGATCCGCCCCTGTCAAGGTTAGTAATGGTCACCTCAGTGACCACACCCCTGTGTTACATATCCTTTAGACCCTCTTGAGGAGAGTTCTCTTCTCAGATGCCCTTGGCACTCTATAATAAATATCAGTCTATTTATAAGGCCTAATTTTAAAGTGTGAAACTGCACATTATGAGTGGTTTAAAATGTGAACTTAAAAATTCATAAATGTTTTGTAACTATCTTGGTACTAGATGTAATATTACAATGTAGAGCAGATGGACCACAATGAGAGTGATATCTGATGAAATACAAAAAGATATTAATTTTAACAAAAGAAATTTGAATGTTTATCAGTTCTTTTTTATTCTGATTTCTTCATAATAAGTTTGATTGATCTTCACTGTTGGTGTCCTGTTTGTTATTTCTCTTCATTTGTGCACAAGTAGAAACAAAAGTTGGTTACAATGAATTGGAGATCCAGAAATGTTTCAAGAATGGATCATGTTATTTAATGTCTCAAACGAGTATGCGTGACAAAATTCACAAGAAGTAAGAAATTCCACTGCTTGATTTGAATGCAGCTGTGGACCATTTCATTGTCCCAGTGGACAATGCGCAAGTATCTCAAGCTGATCTCAACTCTCAATCATAGAGAGAGAAAAAGGGAACATGTAACCACTCTGAAGTGACTAGATGATCCATTTATGTCAAGCATACTCACAGAGCTTAAATGATGTATTCGTCTCGTGATCTTAAAGAATGCTTTCTACCATGACTTGATATCCAATATTTTATGCACTCATTGTCCATGTCACGACTGTGTCTGGGAATTTCTTCGGGGTGTGAAATATGGTCAGCTGAGAATTATTGAGATTTTAATGAAGGAAATAGATTTCAACAGAACTATCGGCTATATTCATAACAAGTAATAATGAAGATGATGATGATTATGATCATGTTAATGATGATAATGATGATGATGATGATGATGATGATGATGATGATAATGATAATAGTAATATTACTAATGATGATGATGATAAGGATTTGTATTTTTGTTTGTCTTTAGCACATAATTATCACCAAATGTCATGTCTCAATACAATTTAAGGAAAAATGGAATTAGATGAAATTACTCTGAAGTTGCCAAGAAATTAGTTTACAATAAGCATAATTTTACTGTAAACCACATTGATAAACAATTAGAAATTTGAAAGCGTTCCTGTAGAGTCTCACCCATGAGAATACATGTATACATATTTTTTTCTACCCGATTGCATGAAAAAGAAAATATAGGTGGGGGCACCTCTCAAAACTATGGCTAAGCGTGTTTATGATTGATGTTGGGCAGCTTAACTAGACCATTACATTCTCTAGAGTCCACTTCTCATGATAACAAAGTGACCCATATTCATAAACCTCAATTATAACTCTTCACCACAACTCTTCACCACGTTCATTTCCATCTAGCATTGAACGAGCGGTGAACCTCTCTTGAGGTATGACTTGAAGCTACATTGCTCCATATGAACCCCTCTTCCAAGAAAGGGGGTCTCCCATTCTCTCTCTCTCTCTCTCTCTCTCTCTCTCTCTCTATCTCTCTCTCTCTTCTCTCTCTCCCTGCATCGACCCCCTCTCTCTGAGCCTGCCCCTGTAACCCATAAGACAGAAGATCAATATTCATGTTTTTGTACTCCTTCACTATGTTTAAATTTTGTTTTCCTTCCCTTCTACTTATTTGCTCACTCCCTCTCTTTACCAACCGTTCTTTGCATCCCTCCTGCAATTATCACCTTTCATGACATTGTCCAATTTATCCCTCTCTCTCTCTCTCTCTCTCTCTCTCTCTCTCTCTCTCTCTCTCTCTCTCTCTCTCTCTCTTTATCTCCCTCCATCTTCCTCCCTTCCTCCCGACCCACCTCTGTCTCTCTGTCTCATTCCCACTTCCACTTAAAGTAACCTTTAGATTCATAATGCCCCATTTATAATGTTGACAAATTATCCTGAAATTTTATTCGGTGCTAGAATATTTTTTGGCAACTTGGGAGTAATAACTCAACATGCTCATGATAAAATATCCATGAAAAAAATCATTTAATACTAATTTTCGTATTTTAAGGGTTTTTTAAACCAAATATTCCAGGTGCGTTTGTTTTACGGCCAATGTCAATTAAGTCTACAATGCTGAACTGAAAGTATGTTATGTATAATAACACATCTCGAAAGAAATAGTTCTAAATCAAAAAATTTAAGTCAATCGTGCCATTTTGTGCAGTGCTCCGTATACATTTAAAGATCATCCAACGATTGTCTTTGAGTAGATAAGTAAGGAAATGCTGGTCTAAGATATTTTAAATAAAATATTTTGAACATTGTAAAGCATTAAGTACGTCATCATCGTAGAATTCCTGATCAGAGATCATGTTTCTTGTCTTTCATGTAAGATAAACGGAGAATCATTCGTAAATATTTCTCAGAATGATAGGTATGATGCACCTAAAATTAGATTTTCTCGGAAACGGTAATGGAATTCTTAGTATATGTTGGCATCGAGACTCGTCCTAACCGTAGATTAGAGTACGGCCACCAGGACTCGTGCCAAAATTTCATCTTGACCTGACCCGAAACCACACTACAGAATTTATATGCATGTAGAACCCTCCGTCATGCCGAACCAAAGGCAATTGTCGGAACACATAAGTGGCGTATCCATAAATTGATAAACAAGGGGCGGAATCCTCTCCAGACAAGGGCATAATTTCCTGGCAACCACTGCAAGTTGCAACGATTTTCTTCCCCGGGCCCAGCTCGGCCTTCATAAAGAGAGGGAATGGGGACGTGGGTCGGCTTGAATTAAGCTGGATGGATACGCCACTTTATGAGAATCGTGTCTTTATTATTTGTTATTCATTACTGTGAAAAATTTGTTTTCTAAAAATTTACTGTTAGTACAGCAACCCTTCAGAAGAACAATTGGAGTAATCTATCTCACTTCTTTTTTCTTTTCTTTTTAATGAAAGAGGCTTTTCTATTTTGGTTTGAATTCGGACTTGTTTGCTGCTTGTGCGAAACTAGACTTCCTCTTTTGAGAGACATTGTGGTCGTATGCATTGTGTGATTGGAAAAAAAGAAATATGGGCAGGACTGAAAAATTAACGTTAAATCGAAAACCAAACCAAAAAATCATCACATTTTGTATGTGATAATAAATTATTTGATATCAGAATGATTGTCACTTTCGCGTATGAATGATTTTGATAAAAGGGTAGGAATTACAAGGATCAATCCGTCCTTCAGTCATGAAGTGGATGGTTAACGATCCATGAATGACAGGAAAATCACTTGATTTACGAAAACGATAACATACGTTTACATATTGTGTACAACATGTTATTACCACAGTAATTAACCACAAGAAATACGTAGTGTAGCATTGGTTATGGTACAGCGGTCGCAAATCCAGGATTCTCTTGGAGAGGGGGCACCATCCCGAAGAAAAAAATTGTGCCAAGTAAAAAGAAAGGGGAAGAAGTAAATAAAAGATTATTCTAAACTAAATGGAAAAGAAATGAAAGGACACTAACTACCATTGATTAGTGTTTACATTTATTTCCATGTCTATAGTTTGCTCCGTGAAGTCAGGTCCCGGATGTGCTGGTACAGATATCTGTGTTTTCTGTACCCTTAAACGTGTCGGGTGGGGCAGACAAATAAGCCCACGCTACTAACCAAACGACCATGTTCAACCTCAACAACATATCAAAATTGTCATTCAATCTCACTTTCCGCCCACACAACAGGCGAGAGTAAAGAAACTGCATATAACATCAACAGCTGCATTTGTAAACAGCGTTGATATATATACACGTATATATATATGTGTGTATTCTAAAGGAAATTCGAAAGTATTAATAAACAAAATCGGATATACACGGAATTCAATTTTAAATAGCTTCACGTTGTAAGTTTTGGAATGAAGAACATTCAGACAGTAAATATTATGTACGTCTGTTATTTTCAGTACTACGCGTAATGTGAGTATTTTATCTCGTGGGCGTGGGTGGACTGAAAATACCCGAAGCGGGAAATTGTTATTTCATTCCATATGGTAAATGTCTGCTGCCAGTTACATGAATACAAGCACCTTCATTCCTCTACACATTAACGTATATCCACATTATATTTTGCCATTGCCAGTAGAATAAGAGGATACGTGAGTTAGATAATAAATACAAAAATTCTTATCATCTATACTTTGTGTGCAATGAAGTTGTATTGGGTTGTCTGTTATCTGCAAAAGTATCCAATGTGACACGTTTCCGCATTGACTGTTCAGTTTTATGGGTAGTGGAGGGGGGGGGGGGCGGATGGGGGAGGGTGTTTTTATTCTTTGTTTTGTGTCTTTCTTTTTTTAAACCATTTCCCACTTATTTTCATATGGACCTTCAATATTACAGGTATATCTATATGCATATACATTCAAGGTTTTCACATTCTTAGTTGCCTTTTGTGTATTTTTTTTAAATAGGCACATTTTAAGGGAGTTGAATACCTAGCATAGGCCCATTTGATTTTGAAAGGGAGCAGTGGTCGGTTGTGCCTTCCCCCCCTCCCACCTTCCCCTCTACCAAGTCCACCAGTGTGTACATATTTATTATACGTAGGTGAGTCTGTGTGGACACCTCGCATTTACCGCCAAAAACAAAAGAGAGAGAAAATGTTCTTCCTCTACCCTAGTTATAGGTAGGGGCATAGAGGGGGAGGGGCTAGAGGCAGCTTCCTCCTCTTGATGATTTCGATATCAACTGTGCATAATTATTCTGATCCCCCTCTCCCCCGTTCAGCAGATGGGAGTCGATGTCCCTGGTTATACAATAAATTTATCTTTATAATGATTGGTAGATTGATGATTAATTTTACCTGACTTCTCAGAATGGAAAATGGAAAAAAAATTGTTTGAAGAGGACCTGCAGAATGAAATCCTGTCCGAGGATACGACATGGCTAATAATGATTACGCTCTCACGAAGGGCGTTTGTGTATCGACTTGGTTTCAAATCCCATATAAGAAAATATGATGATGTTGATTTGCGGTCATAAATTCTAAACCTAGCTTCAAAGTAGTTGCGATACCCATAAATATCATTATAAACTTTAGTTCACATTAATATATATATTTCTTTGTTTGACAGAAAGTTGCCCAGGGACTAAAGCTAGCTCCTCCTTGAAAGAAAATGGACTTTCGAGTCCTCGTAATACGGATACGGCATGTGGGGCTTTCTAGGGTTTTGGTTTCAAACTGAAAAATCCGGGACTGGAGGCCTGAGATAAACACGATTATAGCCCTCATGGTCATTGATATTAAATCAAAACAAACATTAATAGAAGATGTATTGATGCGAAAGTCACGCATCAATTTGTAGTCTGATAATTGTGGGAACATTAAGACAAGAGTTTCGGAGATAGATCACACGCAAAAGACCAGGATACTAATAACATTTATTACCAAAGTGAAGTCCAGACTATGAAATGGGGAAAAACCCTTTTTGACCTGGGATGGTTATTGTCTGTCAAATTCATAATAGACAGTTCCTCTTCGTTAACCATTGATAGTTCAAAGTATTGATTCGAAGAAGGCACCTGCAGTGTTCCTCTTATCATTTCGGTACAAGTGCCACGCCCCCACCCCCCCCCCCTTCTCTCTTGCTGTCTCTCTGTGTCACATCTCTCTCGCTCTCTCTCTTAAAACAAGAGTTGGCATGACAGTCATCTCTTTTAACATAATACTTTTGTTTATACCATCTTGGTTTTTTATTTATCTGTGTAATGCTCCCTCTATTTACTTCATTAAGGCATTAACGGATTACTTGTTCGGATCAGGTCTGTATAATTTTGGTAACTGTATAATAACATATTATCTCCTTGCTCTTTAACCATTTTTTTTTTAAGATTTCATTTTTTCTCAGATCACATCCTGATCTATGTTTTCCTCACGTTACAAGTTACATGTACTTCTACTTGAATAATACTCGTGACACAAGAATATATTTGTAAATGGGAACATTTTATTGGTAAGAAATTGAACAATACAAGTGCCTTGCTTTACAAGTCTGGCTCATGTTCATTATGTGACTACACAGGTTCCGATATATTCATGAACACCCATGTAATTCACTGATATAAAAAACCATAAATTCAAACGTGAAATAATACATGAAAATGAAGATGAAATGGGCAAAACATATGAAAGGTGCCTCTTGAATTGAAGTTTATGATGGAAATGGTGCAAAGCTTAAACGAGCAATGAACATTTATAATGGACAAATACCTATTCAAAATATAACACTCCGGGATGTTCTTCTTTGTAAATCATGACAATAGATTCTTTGCTTGGACATAATAACCTTATACATCAACATGTGTAAACAAATAATGGTATCCAGTTCCGAAAAGTCCAGTGCATTGAGAACAAGCTATCCAGTTCGAAAGGAAGCGAACTTGAGGTCGTGGAGGATTCCAACTCATAATTTCGTTTCTTTATCTCATGATTGTTCTTCGTCAAACATAGCTTGTACCAGCTGCTGCATGACATTGATCTTTAACTGTTCCTTCTTCCGTCCTTCTGGAATCTTAGACAACTGACTGGTGATCAACCTGCCAAAGATGGTATCATTGCTCTCCATCAAGGTTTGTCCTGATGATGGGGATGGCAGGAGAGCAGGTCCTTGCTGGTAAGGTTGGGTGGTTGTTGATCTTGCTGCTTTAGCTGTTGCGGGTGGTGGGGACTTTGGCCTCGCGTGTTGTTGCTGCAACTGTTGTGGTTTTTGCTGCTGTTGAGGTTGAGACTGGGTCTGTTTCCTTTGAAGTTGCATTTGCAAAGCTCTTGATTGTGCAGATGATGTTGCGGGTATTGATAAGTTTGAAGTTGGTATGTTTAATTGTGGCGGGGCTAATTGCTGCCGTTGTACCCGGGTGGATGATGGTGTTGATGAGACTTTCTCTCGTGATGCTTGCTGTGAGACTAAACTTCGCACGTGTGAGATGTTTATTTGGCTGCTTTGTGTCCCTCGAGATCCTGCAGAGGATCCCGTTGAAGGCACGGTTGACTGTTTCGATGTTTCCACTGGAGGTGTTGACACTGTTGCTGCCGCTCTGCTGAAGGTGCTCCGTTGCCTTAGGTCCCCACTGTTCAACGTCTGACGCTTTCTTCTGAAACCTGTAGGTACATGCATCTGCATACGGTTGTCTTGACCGCCGAATCGGTCAGGTGTATTTCTGCTAGCTAGTCGTGACTGTTGGTTGAATGATTCAAGAATCAAGGTAATGACATTACATATAAAGAATCAATATCAAGAGTGGAAAAGATTCTGTGTTAAATCATGGATTGCGATGAATGCAATTACACTGCCATAATACCCTACAAACATCATTTTAGGCTATCTTCAGGATAAGTAAGTTTTTAGCCTATAAAAATGACAGTCATGGAAAGGAGAGAAATACACCGAGGATTTGTAATAAAACTCAATATATATACATATTAAAAAACATTGGAACGAAAATTGCACTTAATGATAATACGTGCATGACGTAAGAAATAAATGAATATTTGGTAGTATCTTTTGGGAGGAACCTTACCCATTTGTTTGCAAGAGCTAATCTTGCTGGTTGTCGCTTATGAACAGTTCTACGAAGAAAAGAATCGAGCTGATCGAAATAGGGCCACTTGGAATGATAACTGGGACTTCTCTTCTGTTTGATGATCTCTTTGGTGTAGTATGTCCGAAGGTTGTTGTATTTCTTGATGACATCTTCGGCTAAAATATAATTTTTGAAAGAGGAGAGTATGGAAATTCATTTTGAAGATCAAGTTCAAACGAAAGCAGTAGGCGTGAAAGACGCCCCCGTGGGCTCTCTCGATTTTGACAACCACATTTCTTCTTGAAGAAAAAAATCAATCAAGGATGATTATGATTTATCACATAATAATTTCCACTAGACAAAATAACAATATGAATGGTCAAGATAATCTTGATTCGATGATTACTAGTATTACTAAACTTTGATTTCTTTTAAATTTTCATAGAAAGGGGACTTACTAGACCACCCCAGCTCTTCACCAATCCTGCGAAAACTCCTTTTCCTCAACAGTTTCTCCCTGTATGCCGCGTTGGTAATGTCCCATATTTGTGGCTGACTTCTGACCATCTCGATAAGGTTCACCACAGTCTCTCTCTCAGGTTTACCCGTATTACCATCTCGATCTCGAAGGATCATCGTGCCACTAACAGCACCAGTACCAGGTACTGTTTCTTGATCGTCAGTCATGTACACGTTGTTGCTGTCAGAGCCCGCTTCGTTCTCAGCCGACATAAACATGGCCGCCGCAGCCGTCACAGTCTCGGCGTCAACTGAAGAAATAATTTCGACACATTCCTCTTTAATATCCTCGTCAGCATGGCCAGATGACTCCATTTTGGTCACTGAAACCTACTACAGAAGTTCCCTGATCACTTTAGGGTTTAAATGTGATCTAATTTCGATGCAGTTAGTTGCAGGCCGAAAAATAAGTAACGGTTGTGGCCCGGGTTATGGAAAGCATAAAAGTCTGCAGACAACGCGTGTTTCGAATATACGCGATGTCTGAGTGCACGGTGTCGTACGATAAGCCTTACAGACAAAGGAAGTGTATACTAGTACTACTACTAGTACACTATACCTGTACACTGGTTTCGTTTTATTGCAGACACACACACACGCAGACACACACGCACCCGACGTTCACATACAAGTCGTTTCTCTACAGACTCTATAAATTTATAATGAAAACATACGACAGCCGCGGAGGTAAAAACCAGGCCCGTCTTCAGACTTCTCTCTCTCTTTCTCTCTCTCTTGCCTTGAAACCAATAATTCATCACTTTTGCTCACAAGATGTATTCATATTTATAGATGCTTCTTCAACAAGTGCCTCGTCAAGCATAATATGACGATTCTTCTGCAAACTATCGGAATACAGCAGTTTACTTGTTGTTGCTATGTCGAACAGGTACATCGGGAAAGTTGTAGGTTTAAGTTTTCGAGAACAATCATTGTTGGAAGAAACAAAAAATTGCATACTGTGGCAAAATCAGAAAACGTGTGTGAAATGTCAACTTAAGTTTGATAATGCTTTGACTATATGTTATTTGAAAGTAGTGTAAATTAATTAAAACACCCTCTCATCAATATATATTTAAAACATCAATCATCCAAAAACCACTGCCAAACTCGCTTAAATCCTCTCTCCTAAATCTCCAACATTAAAGTAGCAGAGCCCTAAATCAATACAACTGACTCAGAAGATGTTCAGTGCAGGTCTGTCTGTCTTTTATTGTAGGCTGCTATGCAGCATCATACTGAATATTTTAGGCAAAGTATATTCAAATGAAATACATCATAAACCAATAGCAAAATAGGATTTAAGAATAAGAGTAGTATTCAAAAGGAAAAAGAGATGATAACCAATGATAAGTAAGAAGTGGAAATACCTAAAGCATTCACACAAGATCTATGAATAAAGAATGAGAAGAGAACAAAGGAACATACCAGGTGAGATGGAAGACTTGGTATGTAGAGGAGATGGAGGAATGGAGGAAGAGGAAGTGAGTAAATGAATATGTAAGAGAAGAGACTAGAGAAACAAATAGTAACTGTAACAAAATAATACAAGTATGGCATGAGTCTAATTGTAACTCTTACAGTAGGAAGCAGAAGCATTAACTTATATTTTTTCTTCTTCTTTTTTGATGCATGTGTTGCCAGTAGGCCTACTGTCATTTTGTTTGCCTATGTAAAGTCAACAGTTTACAGATTATAGCTGAAATTGTTAGAACGTATTTTCATTTTATACCACCTACACACTGTCTTCTAAAGTAATTCCAAAGAATCCTCGAATAACTTGCCATGCATAATTATGGACATACACAAATGTCTTAAAATGCTATGCAACCAAAGCTTTTTGTTACAAATTGAGGAAGTTGTCACGTCTGGAAAGAGAAAGTGTTGACGGTTACACGTAATTAATCTGTTGCCTTGACTGCGAATTTTGTTTCCGTTTCTTTACAGGCTGCAGCCGGAGGATGAGAAGACATATAATTCAGACACATTTTGACACCCTCCCCCACCCCAAACCCACCTCAGATTTCCGCGTAATGTTACATTGCAAACCTGTCGGGCAAATGTCCAGAGCGAGATCTCTTTCAAAATGTTTGGGAAAGCACTTGGTCGTCTAGACAATTTATCTCAAATTACGGATTTCCGTGGAAACCTCGACGACGTGTGCCAAAAAATCCGAAAGCATCGTCTTATCGCATGGCTTGTGAAAGATTTTCTTTTTTTCAAGATGAAGGGGAAAATGGCTTCTTCGATTTCTGATTGGTGGGCCTTGATGTTGTGGTTGTTACTTCGGGGACTCAAAGTAAAAAAAAAATGCCATTTATTCTTTGAAAATATCGGTTGGAAAACACGAAACACGGGAAGGAAATATTCATAAAGTTTAGCCCATGAACCAGTTCTCTCCGCCCCCCCCCCTCATTCCCTAGTTATGTCTTTCTCTCTCTTTCACTATCTCACCCTTTCTCTCTCTCTATCCTTTCTCTAGCTGTCTACCCCCGTCTCTCTCTCTCTTTATCTTAAATGAAGAATATAATGTGAAATCAATAACCTGGAAATAACTAAATTTTTAAAAATCAAGTAGTAATCAAAGTCCACTATGATTTACAACACTTGCTGGACCAAGCCATTTTTTCCACCATCTTATGCTCTTTAATAAGAAAATCCTGCCTTTAATATTATCGATGCTATCAAAACATTAGTGCAATATTATCGCTCGACGTTCTGTTACTTGATAAATGTATCAATTTTAAAAAGTGCAAATACATATTCCTTTTTGTAGGGAAAATACCGCTAGTGAGTGAACCTGTGTTACTTTTGAATAATATACCTCTGCAATAAGTAAAAAGTTTTTCACAGAATACTGCAAATTATAGGTGGTTTATATTCTTTGAATGGTGATTATTCTTAAATTGCTTCAAGCTAGGGATACAAATTCGTAGATATTATGTAAACAACTAGCTTTCCTCGCTAACTGGTCAACAGGGATTTATTAATGAAATTATGGATACATGGACGCATGATGTTTATTGAAATGGAAAGGACGAAATATCTATGAAGTATGACACAGCAATATGCATTGAGAGACGTTCCGGGAAGTGCAGGTTAAGAAACGACACAATTCTTGGTCACCTTCAATAACGGAGGAGAGAGAGAGAGGATTTCATCGTGACGTCATCACTTCTCAAAAGTCTCCAGTTTCGTCTCGGAAGGGTTCATATTAATCACGACGCTCACGCAGTCTGCATTATGTGTCGCTCAGAATGAGCGAATGTTCAAGTCGAAATTACGTTGGCGATCGTATTCGGTTTCCATTAAATACATGACTTCTTGACGTCAAAGCAGTTCTCCTCTTTTCCAGATACGAAGATGTAAAAGATGAGGTCGTCGATTTGGCTGACGCTTCTGTATAACATAGGTTAATCAATAACGAGAAAGTAGAGACTGCAAGACTAATATTTGATAGCTTTTAGGCATTATTCTCAATCACACAACGCCTTACAATATGGAATACGAAGTAATTCCTTACGTCACCCTAATTATGTTTTCTCTCTGTACCTTGTCGGAGGAAAAGCTATATCCCTTCTTAAAGGATGGATTGTCTGTATTTTGCCCAATTATTTCCCGTTGTCTGCTAATCTGCGTATCCACAAAATGCAAGATTTCTACAGACATTTTTGTTTCCTCTTCAGACTCTCAATTTATATCTCCCTTTACCCCCACCCCCCCCCCTCTTTCTCTTTCTCTCTCTCTTTCTCTTTTTCTCCATCAATTTTTTTTCTAATTCTTATTATACCACGATGCTTGTATGCTCTTCTCATTTACTGTTTCTATCTCCATCTGTATCCCCCTCCCCCGCTCCCCTCCTAGTTCTCCACCTATTTCATGTACGTGTATTTCCATTTCAATTCAATTCAATTCAATTTTGGTTTTGTTGTTAAAAAATGAACATGGAGATACGATGCTTGTATGCTCTTCTCATTTACTGTTTCTATCTCCATCTGTATCCCCCTCCCCCGCTCCCCTCCTAGTTCTCCACCTATTTCATGTACGTGTATTTCCATTTCAATTCAATTCAATTCAATTTTGGTTTTGTTGTTAAAAAAATGAACATGGCAAAAGTCCGGATACTAATATTGTCATATTTACAGTAAAATACAAGAAAACATGAAATAAGGTTAAAAATTGTACATTTACAATATACAGTAGTTCAATAACAACTAAAAAGAGTAATTTTTCCACCTTTTATCGCAGTGCATTTATTTCCCTTGTGCAAAAGGCTTTTTTTATGCTTTTCACACTGGCAAAATTTTGCTTAACCCCGTACTATAGGTGGGGCTAAAGGGGGGTCTTAGCCCCACCTATAGTCCGGGGTTAAGCCTATTCCACTTTCTGTTCAGACTTGCATTTACCAAAGTGGGCTAGCCCCACCTATAGTACGGGGTTAGCTGGCCCTGCAAAATAGCAGGGCTAACCCCGCAATTGTGGTGCTAACTCCGCAATTGCGGTGCCAAGCAAGTGAATGTGAACAGAAACGAAAAATAGTCCGGTACTACGCAATGGAGCGAATTAATGGATATTCACGCTATACGGCTAGTACAGGGCTAACGAATTGCAGTGAGAACAGCATGAATTTCCTTATTCCGGGATAGGCGCTTAGTACAGGACTAAAAGAGCGTGTGTGAAAAGCCAAAAAAGTTAGTACGGGGTTAAGGATAGTACGGGGCTAAGCAAAGTACGGGGTTAAGCAAAACAAGTGTGAAAAGAGTATAAGTTACGTCCTCTGATATATAATCAGCGCTGAAAATCGGATGAAAGTCTATTATTACGTAATCGTCTAGATAAGAACCAGACCACATAGTACAGAAAAAACGAGTTACGAAAGGGTTGTTACGTAGGTGATGTGTGTGTTTTTTATGCCTCCGCAACGAAGTAGCCGGAGGCATTATATTTTCGGGTTGTCCGTCCGTCCGTCCTTCCGTACGTCCCGTTCTCGTGATCGCGTTATCTCAAGAATAGATTGATAGATTCCCGCCAAACTTAGGTCATGTATGTATCTTGCAAAACTAATGAACTGATTATATTTTGGGGTCACGAGGTCAAAGGGCTCATTATGTATGCAAAAATAGCTCGTGATCGCGTTATCTCTAGAACCGAGTGATGGATTCCCGCCAAACTTGGGTCATGTATGTATCCTGCAGAGCCAATGAACTGATCAGATTTTGGGGTCACGAGGTCAAAGGTCATGGGGCTCATTATGTATGCAAAAATAGCTAGTGATCGCATTATCATTATAATCAATAGACATATTACCATAAAACTCAAGACATGTATGTATCTTGCAGAGCCAATGAACTGTTTAACTTTTAGGGTCATGAGGTCAAAGATCAAAGGGTCGATTGTATATGAAAGAAGGTGGTAATCACGATATTCTGAGAACCTGTTAATGGATTACAATCAAACTTGAATTTTAAAAATTGCTTCTGTTATGGTTTGTAAAATCGCTCTATGGCGGAGGCATCATTTTTGACTGCGCGCAGTCCAAGATCCATCTAGTTGCTCATGTTTTTAATCCCTTATTTTCATCTTTCGTCTTTCCTTTTCCCTACCAACCATTGTGGTATATTGGTGAATGCTCTTGACTGTCATACGAGAAGTCTCGGATTCGATCCTTGATGGGTGCTTACATCCTTGGACAAGGTGTTTTGCAGGGTCCGCAGAAAAAAGCTTTGTTAATACTGATGTGTTTACCCTGGGTAAACGAGAGAAAAATTAATATCATTATTATTCGAAACCCCTCTCCCTAGGCTATAGCAAGCTTTACGGAGGAAGATTGCCGAAAGCTTTCCTGGTTAGGTGGTGGTACGTGCATGGTCCAATCACACTGCTGAAACTTTACGCTCATAGCAGAACATTTTCATGACTGTATTGAAGCAGACTTATCTTACATATCTCTTTTTAAACATAATTTATGGAAACACAGACATAATTCCAGCCCATTGTTGTAACGATAAAAGTTTATTTTATCACAGTTATACTTGTAAAGAGGAAATGCTTCGCTGATATTCCTTGCAACCCGTTGTGACAGTTCTCTCCCAGGGAAGTATGATAACCCTGAACCTCCAAAAATGTGTGTCAGTGATTTTTTTTTTTTCGTTAATGGCAAAACGTACAATAGCTCTCAATAAAAACAGATAAAGAGCGCATACCTGTGGTTCCAGACAATGATTAAAGGTATTACAAAGTTTTGGTATGGGGTCATGAATTTGGTTCAAATGAACATATTGGAAGCATATGCGATTTTACAATATTCAATGATCGTTGTCGCGGTTGAAATCGAGTCTAAAGTGATGAAATTGTAAATAATAAACTCTTTATGTTGTCTAGCGCCCTCTCAAGACTGATATTACTCTAGCTTTAAAACAATGTTTCTTGACTACAATCGACCAATTTGCTATTCCCGTTTGGAAATTATATATCAGAACTGCATAATCTGAGATTTTCATGGTCACAGCTACCATGGAATGGCCTTAGGCGCTATTTGAAATATTTGAAATTTACCGGGAGCACCGGTAAATTTTGATTATTCAATTTGCTCGAAAGCAAAAGTGTTTTAGGGGCTAATTTTTTTAGTGCTTATCAAACATCCACAGGGGCATCCAAATATATCAACAATTTAAAGAATTACTATCCATCCAATTTCAGAATTTCCCAAAACTTTGCATTACCTTTAAGGATTTGTACACAATATATAGGTGTGTCTATGATGTTGTGCAGACATAAAATTGTAATTTCATGCTCTCAAGCACTGTCGGTTGGAGTATTTGGATACCAAGGGATGGGCATAACAACATGTTTTGTGTAGGTACAAATTAATTATGGTAATGGCAGTAACCCTGTCTGCCTTTGTTTATATTTATTTGTTTAAATTCAAAAGTTAATCCAAATGCAATGAGATTTTCGCTTATCACCACTCGAGAATAAACCGAACCTGTAATCCGACATTATGGTCCTGCAATAATTCCTCGCTAAGGATTTAGTGTTGTGTTGGGATTTGGTTTGGGGTTAGGTTTGTAGGATATTGATTGTGGGACAATTTGTCGCCGGAGTATGAGTCGTAGAACCATTGAAACCATGTTCTCTTCTCATTTTGTATAGCCGACAGATGGTGACGCCATTCTCATACCTTTTAATTCAACGACATTTCGACGTCTTTGCATAATAAAGAAGCCCCACCCCCCCTCCAACAAAACAAAAACCGCACACGATCACATCATTGGGGTGCGATGACTCAATGGTAGAGCAGTGGTTTCGTGACTGGCAGATCCCGGGTTCGAAACCAAGTCGATGTGCCTTTTGGTAAGGTATTAATCCTCATTATCAAGTCCCTCGAAGAGAGAAGTCGTCGGTCCCCTGGTTGCTTACTTGAAAGCAGTCAGGTATAAACACATCATTAAAATAATTATACCATCACCTCCTCTCTCCTCCCCCTTTTGTTTCTCTTTCCCCTCTCTCTCTCTCTCTCTCTGTTCGTCTCTTGTAGATTTTAGATACAGGGTTTAATTTCTACCAAAATGGGCTCTCGTAATTGTGGAGAGGATTTCACAACCTCTGTCGTGCCGGTAACGTTCTGCATAAAATACGTGATCAAACTGCTCTGGAAAAAATGTTTTAAAAAAGAGAAAGAAAGTTGACAATTTTACTGTGAATGTCACGAGCTATCGCGGAAAGTACAAACAGAAAGTGGTGTGCTTTTATCAGCCCCTGAAATCACAAGGAAATTGACACCATTTCCTGCAGGTCGATAAACTATAGCGTTCAAAAGTACTCGTTACTTGGAAAATGAGCAGCACTTCATTATCTTTACATGCCTTATGAGTAAAATATATATTTTTTCGGAAGTTTTGTTTTCACTTGCGTATACTTTCGTCGATGAATATCAAAACTAAAGATATGACTTGGCTTTATAGTTATGAGCTTCCTCATTTTCCGGGACCCTTTTAATGTTTAGGATTATTTAAGTTCAGCTGAAAATGATGAGCGATATCAAGATAAAATGATATCACACGAAGTTTGACAAGATAAGCATACCAATGAATTCTCTCTCTCTCTCTCTCTCTGAATAATTAATCAATTTGGTTTAACTTGCAAGTATGTTTTTATATTTTTTTTTTCATATTGGTTGTTTTTATTTGCTTTTGCTAGAGATTGTTGCCCCCGGCCGATTATCGTCAACTCTCGCGTTATACCCAAAGCTACAATGTTGTAAACTTTCTGCGTTCGTTGTATAAAGGCCTATAATATGTGTGACTCCAGCTCAACATGCAAAATCCGAGGGAAAAAAGGGAATTTTTAATCTAAAACGATTGTTTCGAAATGGCACTAAGGTCAATATAAGCATGTGGCTAGCAGTCATAGTGTGACCCGTGGAAAAACCAACGGAAAAACCTGAAAGACACTTTCAGACTAGTGTCATTGGCTACCATACGCATTGTTACAGATCTCTTCCAAAATCAACAGGATGATATCCTGCAATGAAGGTCCGAAGGGCATGCTTCATTTGTTTCATTTCATTTTGTTTTATCAGCTAAAGGTAGCTTTCGAAATCTAAAACACAATGAACCCTTAAAACACAATGTTTCCAATAAATCATGATTATTGTAGAAGAAAAACATGTATTTTGAATTTTACCAGACGGTTCCAGAAATTATTTGATTAGCTTGCAGCCATCTTTAGAATGCTTGAAGTCGCATTGGTTAATCTCTTATATGCTGTAAATACGTTGAAAGTTCGTCCTATATCAATGAGCTATACAGATACACGTTTTGGTATTTTTCCAAAGCTAGTTAAAACGAAACTTGAAGTAAATGTTATTGCTACATTTTTAATTGTATCAGTTTCATTCTAAACAGTGTAGATTTCTGGTGTAGATGATTTTATAATGATGAGAGTTAGAAGGGTACGTGTATTCACTTCCAGAATATGGAAAACACACAATAGAAAAATAAATATACCTAGAAGAAACAATATTGTTACTGATATTATGGAGAAGAAAAAAAGAAGAAAAAAACATCATTCATTATAATATCACATAAAATAAAAAGGACACTTTCGTACATTTGGTTGCCTTCTTATACGCTTCATAAACTCAACAAATTTTTGTTTAACCACCCAGTGCACGTATAACTTGCATTCATTTATTTCTAAGAAAGAATCAAATTAATAATTTATTTTCGTCCATAGATCCTCATCAATAATGAAAGGTATTGTGCATGTGTGGTATTGTTATGACTGTGTATTTTTTAAAGTATGACATAAAGTATCAATCAAAATGACAAATTGGCCTTTTCTTCTAAAACTTTAATTTCACCGAGTTCAATGACTGTTCGGCCAATGAACCTATGAGTTTTCCAATTACGTCATACGCGCCATTTTTTTATCGAATAAATTTAACCACACCGTCTTTTCCATCACAATCGTCTGTTAAGAATCTTTGTGAATTGAGATAACATCGAATAAATCAGAGTATTGGGATTAATGGTATGGTAATTAGTGTCTTTCAAGAGCTATTTTACCTCAATCCTCTAATGAGTTTTTCCAGTCATCAGTGACTTTTCTGCATGGACATGCCTCAACCTCAGAAATCGTGGAAAGCAATTATCGTCTTAATATGTATTACTTTTTTTCTGCTGACACACTTGTAATGTCAATAACTAATGATCAATGATTAATGTATTATGGTTACAGTATTATTATAGAAGGAAAGAGAATGATCATTTTGTTTGTTGTGATGACTTAACGGAATATCAGTAGGAGTTGTAGTCTTTTATAATGCTTTAGAAAAATACAAAACAAAGTGAAATAAAACAAGACACAATTAAAATAAAACAATACAACAACAAAATGAGGATAACCTGAATGGCAGATCCAGAATATTTCGAAAGGTGGGGTGAAATGTTGACAACCGCCAAAGTCCACTATAATATAATATAATGTACATTGCGAGTGCGCTGTAAATTTATTCAAAGCGGGCGGCGACGCGCGGCCTACTCTCTACGGATACGCCTTTAAAATCGCACAGTCTGTGAAATTTCAAGGTATGAAGGAAAGTACTTGACGAAAATATTTGTTTCTGTTTACCATCCAGTGACTTCCATTGAGACAGCCTAATTAATTCTGATTGACACATGACAATATGACTTTTGTTCATTCCAAAGCACTCATCGAACGAATGATAAACTACTTTATTATGTATGCATTTAGAGTGTCTGGAAGCACAGACTGAGGTATGATGCCTTCACACACCACCAGTTTGTAAAACTCGGGATTGATGTTTCTTCCCTCTTTTTATTTCGTTGCGTTTTGGCGGTAAATTGTGTAGCCTTAGCATACTACTTTGATAGTCTTTGCTATTCTCTTCTCCATATTGCCTTAAGAAGGTTAATAAAAAATGTACTCCGTGTTGCTTCTGTTGGATATATATCATCAAGAGCAGAACTTGTTATAAATGTTATATTCCTTTCAAATCAATTCAGTATCGGTTTTAAAGGGGGCTTGGGGTTCAAGCCCCCTAATTTGTCCTTGATTATTAACGAATTTAAGCGAGTTACATGTATAAACTAAATGCAAGAATCCAGAGCCCCCAACCAAAAAAGAAGCTTTCCCAACCGGGCCTGACTCAATTTCTATCCCGACATGCGGGTGGATATATTGATGATAGGGTTAAAGCGAAGGTGGAGCTCTGGGAATGGTGAAACAAACAAAAATCATTTGTGAGCTTTCTTATTCTTTTTTATGTTAGCATGGTCATAATGGTAGAGGATTATGGAAAAGATATCCCCTGAAAAGGATGGCTCTTCAAATGCCATCATATTCAAAATATAACAAGAAATAGCTGAAGACAGAATATGGACTTGAAGTTAGTTTCATGCCACATGTTTGTGTAGTCCCATGTACAGATTTCTGTGTACACTGTCATGTGACTTCAAGCAAATCTGAATCAATTTCTTATCATTTTGATGATTCATAAAATAGAATCTCACAGTATGCATGGTTAACTATACATCAATACATGCCTATGCGCTACTAGTATACAGTCATCATCAACCTTTTCCAGTCACTTCCAGGTACTTTCTTTCACAATGCAAGGAATGACCAGAACCAAAGAGATATCTCTTTGCCAGAACTCAACGTTCTCTTTAACTGTGTTATAACAGCCGACCTTCATAGTCTATAGTTCGCGCGCCCTTCGACGATCGTCCGTCATTTCATTTGCAAGGTCATAGACACTCTATTATGGATGATAATATTGCATGATTACAGTATTAAACACCTATATGCATAGACTTCGTTAAAGGCATGATACTAAGCGCATAATGAACAAAAAGATGAGTGGCAGAATTTAATTGTTGTGTCAAGGACAACTGATTAAAGTTAATACCAGCAAAGCTGTTTTTTATTATCATCATTATGTTGTAGCTGTTTTTCTTTACTATCATCATTATTTATTTTTTTTTTCATTTTCCTTTTTTTTGTAGAGAGATATTTTAACTCAAAATTTCGGCTGCTTGTCACTTTTTCCGTAAGTGACTATTTTGTATACATACGGCAGGTGTTATCACACGTTTTTCTGTGTGTCGTTATTATTGTTCAATTTTTATTTTATAGAAATGCTTCTCATTGCTTTGTGTGTTAAGGGATTGCGTTTAATGACGAAACATTTTATTTGAAAACTTTTTCATGTTGTTTTTCTAATGCAGACATCAATAACTAAGGTGATATACGAACACAAAATCACTATAAATAGATAACAGAGTAAAAAGCTATTCATTCAAGTTGTCTGTCACTCTTGGTTTTCCTTTCGTATGAAGACGTCAGTTGCTATTTTAAAAGGGCACGTACGAAAACACATACAAATCACTATAAATACATGTAAATGACAGAGTGAAGAAGCTCCAAATAGGCTAAGGTATTATGGGGATAATGAGCATAATTAGGACTGTCTCTTTCTGGCCGGAATCGGTTCTGATCAGTGGCGGATCCAGTCTTTTTTGAAAAAAATTGTGCTCACTATGGCGCCCGTAAAAATTACCTTAGAAATTTTTCGCCAACATTTTTTTTTACTGAGCGAAAAATCGACCGGCACGATTTTCAAATTTTAAATCCGCCCTGGTTCTGATTGTCAGCAAATAATTGATAGTCGATACTTCTATTAAAAAACAATCAATTTATTAATTCACACGTGGATTGTTTTAATGGCCCAGCCCTAGCTTTGGATAGGCTTATGTCGTAACGTGTGGCTGTGAGTACTATATATACGAAACCCGACACAAAATATATATATCACTTTAGCAGAAAGCTAATAAATGGAGAGCAATGAGAGAATGGTAGGAACTTAGGAGAGAGAGAGAGAGGATACAGACAGACAGACATAGACATAGAGAGGGGAGACAGAGGACAGACAGGAAGAGGAGAAGAGAGAGTGGGAGAGAGAAAGGGGAAATGGTGAGGATCATATAATTTATGGAAAATCATTGGATATTTTAGATGGAATATATAAATATGACAAACATGGAAAATGTGTTTGATGCCACTGCTGGTCCTACAAGAAAATAACATCGATAATCCACAGATAATAGTATCCAACTATTATTAGTTATTGAATTATTAATAACAAGAAGACGCCATTAACAAAAACTGGGTGATATGGACTGACCTTTATGACGTCATCAGCGCTATGATAATAATCATTTGTATATAATTATTTATCAAATATGCAACACATGATTCATAAGCACGTGTTTCGTGAGAGGGGCATTTCCGTTGGACCGCCTCGTATACGGAGGTCAAGCTATTTATTTTTGGTTCCATTCATGATTAAAAAATAAAGATCTGACCGCATGCAGGCTCGTCACTCGGCAGGTGAAATGAATTTCCTAATTAATTTTTTATACTTAATATCCGTATCTAACTACTACGTCACATCACTTCCCACCACTTTACTCTTCAAGCTCGCCATCCCTTTCTCATTAGTTTGTTTTACTTGTTTTTGTTGTTTACACGATAGGAGTGAACATCGTTCCTCTTGTTTCTACCCTTGATTGATCTGTAGAGGAAAGAATGATTTTGATGATAATTCCTCTTCTTTCTACAATTTGATTTACGTGATTGAACACTGTATCCTATTGCTCCACATCTCCTTTAATCTATATGGAATATTGTGATCATAATCATCACACCTTCGTGACACCGCCAAACTACCAATTTGATTGGCTGTTGAGTGATATTGCCATGGTATTTAATATTGATGGCAATGTAGAGGAGTTAAGTTTTATGTGATAAGGCCCGGGTCATCTGGGGACAATATTATGTTCGGTCTGTTGTCGGTCTCGTTGGTTTGACTGAGGCATAACACACAGAGTTAATCATCTTTATCATGATGTGTAAGTATAATTGTGTTTCAATAGACGTTGATGAAGGGAAGTCTCGGTTGGGTGTCACTGGCCTTGGTCTAGCCCATCTCTATCGCCAATCAAAGGAAATGTATGATTATCCATCCATCTTGTTTACCATAGTCACGTATGCATGTCTCTGGTTGAACTTCCCATGGAACGCCCCCAAAATGAGGTGACCCCATTACGAGACCCCTCGCTCACCCCTGTTTTACCCCTGATTCACCCCACCATTACCCCCCAATCGGGCCAGTACATGACCTGATTTCATTCCAAACTGGAGGTCAAGTACACTGCTCACTTTGTCTATAGGAAGGATTTATCTTGCACCCCTCTGTCAACACCCTTTCTTTCCAAAAATAGCCCTCAGCATATCGTCCTACATTCCAACCGACCCCTGTGACCTAAATTTGGTACGCCCGAATGTGTGTCTTGGCTTGACCGCTGGACCTGCTTGACTTGACGTTGAACTTACGTTCAACATACCTCTCTCTCTCTCTCTCTCTCTCTCTCTCTCTCTCTTCTTTTCATCGCTCCATCTCTTTCAGCCACCAGTTTATCAGTCTATTCCAGAAAGAGATTTCAACATTATACACGTTTAAAGTCTATTCAGTAAATAATTGATACTATATTTCTCAACTTTACTAGTATTCTGACTTCCAAAAGGTCAGAAAGTCAATCTATTTCAGACCTATTTACAACTGCCGTGATTGTCTGTTTTTGTGTCTTTCCCCTCTAATGAACACCAATCAAGGGCCAGCAATTTAAAGTTGTAAAGTGGTAAATACAAGACAACACAATTATGAAAGATGTTACAGTAAGTAGAAGTAGGGGACAAACAAAATAGTCTGTTATTGGCAATTGTGCATACATAATTATAATGGGACATTTCATAATTTTTCAATAAAAAGACATCAGCTTAGTGTATTGAAGATGCCACATTCTATCCGTTAACCACCACCCCTCCCCTCTCTCTCCCCCTCTTTCTCTCTCTCTCTCTCTCTCTCTCTCTCTCTCTCCCTCTCCCTCCCTCTATCATTTCGTAATGAACTCGGCCATATTTGTCTTATCTTGTCAATCGGGCATACCACTTTGAACAGAGACGTGAAATGTTTTAGATGTTAAGGAGTAAGTGTAACTAAAAACATTTTAAAGAGAAACGCGATAGAAATATATCGTCTATGACTCACTTGCTTAGAACGAAACTAAGAGTTGTGCTCCAAGCAGGTTTCTAGTTTCTGATTTCACAAAAAAGTATATTCTGGAACAACAACATTATTAGCACAACAAGAGAACATTCCTAACATTCTCTAATATTATGAAGATGGGTGTAAGCCTATCTGAATATTTCCTCGTCATAATGATATATATGACTTGTAGGCTATATACATGTACTATCTAAATGTACATGACTGGGAAGCCACACGTTTATTAATCATAATAATAGGGAACACTTTTGGAGTGGAAATCCACGCTAAAAAGGAATTTTGCAAAGTGATCGAACCCACTCTCAAACAAGTCATTCGAACCATTGGGGTGGATTCTACTGTACTTTGGAGTGGATTCAACTTCAAAAGGAAGTAATCCTAGATATGACTCCTAAAAGAGTGGATTTCCACTCCTCTGCAAGAGTGTAAAGAGGCCTTTCATTTCCTTGGTCTTCCTCTCAATATCATCCAATGTTCATATATTAAGTCAAAGTCAATTTCTATCATCCTAGCTCAATTTGAAGAAGGACCCCTCTTCATTTTGTACTCTAACTGACTGATCTATCTCATGCTGAGAGTGGTTTCATAAGAAGCGGGAGTGTTTTGAGAGATGAGCTAAAAACAATGCCCATGCAGGCCAAGAGACGAGATAATGGACGTCATGCCGATGATTGGCGCTGCGTTGGTATATGGCCATCAACCTGATCGTCCTTGGCTCATCATCATCATCATCTTTGTCTTCGTCGTCGTCGTCGTGATCATCACCATTGCTGTCATCATCACTATCATCACCATCGTCATCACCATCGTCGTTTTAGGATTTGGGATGGAACCATGTAGCAGTGACGATGAGGGAAGTCAGTCCGGAAAGCGTAATCAGTCAATATGAAATCAGAGGCTTCAGACTTGAGGGCTCATTCTTGTAATTATCTAAGCGTTTTGTTGAAGAAACTACTAAAAAACCAACAATATTTAATATTGTTTATATCATTAGCTAATATTTATTAGCTAATGATCACCATGATGAAAATGATGTAGTAATAAAAGTATTTGAAATCACTTCCAGGAATGTACTTACAATGAAAGTGATTTTTCAGTGTGGAATATTGTATATATTATGTTGGACAGCATAGTGGTAACATTATGTACGAAAATATTTCTAAATTGACCAACTATCTAAATATATGATGAAGTAGAAAATTGGATCTTTACCCATCATAGAATTTTAAACGAAACGATGACCCGATTTGTACAAGATACTTCAATTTGAATCATGCCAATAGTGCATTCATATAGGTGAAACCTCTCATGAGAAGCCAGACGGGAGCCAATATAAACAATGGATGGAAAGTTACCAGACAAACTCTGTGCCCAAGCCCAAGGATAGATCCTGCAGTGAGCTAACGAATGGCGGGAACAAAGCCAATAAAATTAAAGTTTTATATTAATGTCTCGCCAGTTGCTACGCACCCCCTCTCCCCTCCCATTCTCCCTCTCGCTCTCTTAGTAATAATCGTATACCATAATAATCACTGGCATTGAGGGAGGGGCAAGTGCTCCATCTGCCTCCTGTTCATACGCCACTTAAAATCATGAAAGGGAACATAGATGGAGACAGAGAGACAGAGGAAGGGGGTGACCAACGAGGGGATATAGGGAATGGGTCGATCTCTTTAGTTTTGAGATATTGATGGAGGTACACATCCTCATAATTTGGTATCCTGTCAAATTAGAATTAAATGAATATCATTCTTTCATAATGCGAAGGTGATGGGTTGGCTGGGAGGGATGCGTCTTTTGGGTGTCGTTAATTCTAAGCATATTTTGCCGTCTACAACAGAGGCATCATTATTTTCTGATGTCATCCGAAGTTCATGAGCAAACACTCTTGACCTTACATGAGGAAAAGAAACCGTATCAATAAATTTTTGATTATTTGGAATTACCGAAATACTAAACGTCGCTTATTTTGTCTGTCGGCATAGACACAAATCAATTTTCAAGATTTAAATTGTACCTAACATCAACAATATTTGCTTCAGACATAATACATTTGTCCCTCGACGGAACATGAAGGAAT
This sequence comes from Mesocentrotus franciscanus, assembly GCA_037976565.1. Lineage (NCBI taxonomy): Eukaryota > Metazoa > Echinodermata > Echinoidea > Camarodonta > Strongylocentrotidae > Mesocentrotus > Mesocentrotus franciscanus. The sequence goes on along the minus strand of CP137666.1, from coordinate 16,332,085 downwards.
GTGTACTTAACTCAATAATGACTTCGACTTTGTTCCAACATGAGCGTCCCTCGCAACTGAGAATGTGGGCTGTAATCAACTCAAAAGTTCCCCGAACTTACTCCTAATATCTCGCCAGGGACTCGTTATCATGAATAAACTGGCATGCAGAGTATGTTCATAATTGGATGTATAGTATGCTTGATAAATAAGACGTTGCCATGTAAAAATGTCTCCACATAGTCGTGAACCATTTGGTTATTGAGCGTGAAATTAGAACATACTCTCATTCATTATCATGATTATAATTAATCATATTAGAGCCGTATATGACCATTTTGGATTATTGTATTTATAAATGAAACCGTATCGCCAATTTTTCATCTCTATCCATTAAAACAAACAAAAACGCTTAACCATATCATTGTTTTCATGTGCTTAATCGCATCACATAAATCATATTTATAATTATAGAACGGTTAAAAGCCTGCTTCACCCGACCCTGGATGCACTATTTCAATCGTTTTGTTTGAACTGCTATTAATGGTGCGAAAAGGTTAAACAGATTGATGGAACTTCAGATGTATAGTTTATCGTCTGATGGTAAAGTTTAAAGTCTTAATAATATAAAGTTTGGGACCATAAACAATAATGAACTCCATTAATTTTGCCAACAGGTCATGGGTGGTTTTTTTACACCAAGCTAGTCGGTGTCTGTTGCTGAACGCTAAGGCAAGAACACACCCTCTATCTATTATTATGTTCGTTGTTTTTTGTTTGCATCTTAATGACACAAACACTTATTTATTGTTTGTTGTGAGTATAGAGCTTCTTAACTTTAGACTTAACGTGGATGTTTAATGAAATGCTACTTCTTTGTTTGTACTTAATATAAGCCTCCTAAATTCTAGACTTCGCGTGGATATTTGACAATAAGCACAAACTCATTTTGTTTTCTGTTACGACACTATATGAAAACACTATATTTTCTTATTCGTTATGAATATTAAATATCCCCTAGCTAGATAATGGCCAATAATTCATGATGAATAAATTGCTTCTCTTATATAAGTGCTGCTTGAATACCAGAAATAAAACAAATCAATACCAATTTCACTTCTATTTGATGAGCAGGTTGAAGAGAAATTAATTCATCGAACCTGCAAATCGTAGGCGCATTTTAAGACATTACATCCACCATTAAAAATCGACCCAACACATCATGCAAGGTGTATAGACAATTACCCCATTTTCTCTGATGAACTGGTATAGATTTCTTAACTTGCGGGGGAGGGGTGATAGGTTCAAATTAAGAGTAAAGGAGAAAATGACCATAGCTTTTGCGGGTTGAAAACTACAAATTTGATGAAAGACCTTGGTGATGGTGCTGCTGTTGGTGGTAATTTTGAAAGTTTTAATGATACCTCGAGGAATATGATAGATCATAAAGAAAAGAATGGGGAGTCAGTGGTGATAAATGGCTTGACGCCCCCTTCGTCCTTCTAACGATCAAATTTTACCATTATAATGATGATAGCATACTATTTACTCGATCAAAGGTGCTACAGCTCAGCCCACTTATTGATGCACAGCCTTTACACATTGTGGGATGCGGTTTCCATGACAACGTTTATCATCGAATCCCACGCGACTTATATCGCCTTCTTAATAGTTGATGAGCCATTAGAGTTATGAATACGGCTGTCTTTTTCGTAATACTTCCATGAAAGGTCATCGATTACGGGGGTGGGCGCATAAATTAGCCTCTTTAAAAAAAATATATCTTTATAATGTTCCTCATGTGGGTGATATTTTCCGCGCTAACCTGTTGATGAAAATCGTGATGATCCGCATGCCGCGAAATTCTAGTTTGTTAAGTAGATTTTCTTAATTATTTATTATGTTGTTGATGTTTTCTTTTTCTTCTTCGATTTATTTGTATGTACGTATACAGGGAGGGGGAATGGAGGGAGAAAGCCTCGATCGCGTAATATCTTATCAGTTCATCTTTGCTTTCACCATGATATACAGTACAAGTATAAACATCTATATTATTATCTAGAAACGTGTATTACGTTGCTTTTGTAGGCCTATACCATATCAAGATACATTTTTAGTATCCTCCGGATTATTTTGTCATGATTTGCTTTCTTTGCTTTCTTAATATTTTCAATGTAAATATACTGAAAAAATAGATTTTCATCCAGCACGGGTATTCTTGAACGCTGGCGCTTCTTTATCATTCATTTGGCCAAAAACATGTCCACGTGCAAACTCTCACTCTATTGCACTCGTGTTTCTTTCACAGACCTTCCAAACAGCAGGTGCACGTGGTACGGCACGTAATGGAAAGTTAAAAAACTTAAAAGCAGATTCATTAGCTTGAGATTACTCTACCGAATTCAAAGGTTATTTTGTATTTATCATATTCGTACGTGTACTTCCTTTGATTTTCTGATTTTGATTTTGATATTATGTTCATTGATTTTCTAGTTTGTATAGGCTTATTTCATTTTTGTGATTGTATTGTTTCATTTTGTTTTTAATATGAGTGGACCCCTATGAAAAAAATCTCTCGTGCTGATATTAATAAAGGGTAATCCATCCCACAAGTGGTAAATAAATCAATAAAATCACCTCCCATACTTGCACATGTTGCAGTGAGGAAGCTAACAATCTTTAACCACGGTGGTGGTAATAGGTTCTACCGTATATGCACTGCCAGGATTAGTTTACTTAATCATGGTATTGCCTTTCTACTTCTCTACGATGGTTGTGAAATCATCAATTAACATTTAGTCGGCATTAACGTGCTAGAAAACACTTGCATCTGATATTAGCCTCGTCGGCCTTTAAACAAAGCCGAGTAGTTACAGGCGCCGATATCGTCTCTTCAAAATACAAGAGGTAAATATTAACGAAAATCATTAGTTAAAATATCAATTTCACCATTAATGGAGTGGGAAATTAATCAAAAGCGAGTCAGAAAGAAGACGAATCCTTTTGATTTACATAATGGACGTAAGAGATGAGTTTCCAGACGGTGGTTACGTAAGAGCTCTATTAAACTGCCATATAACTGTAATCTACTCCTGATATTAACGTATTATACACTGATCCTTGTGTGCGTCACGATGCGCGTGCATGGACAAGTGACTATCTAAGATGTGGTTCTTTGCGGAGTAAGTAGAGTATCAAATCGCCTGATATTAAGTGTGTGCGCACAACCTTGAATCAAGGGCTCAGTATTTCATATAAAGTATCAAAATTCAATGTAGGGCGGGGATTAAAGAACACAATTGCAAAGACTCTCAAGAAAGCCACCGCAATGCTTCTATACCATATTGTATGGCGTATGGACATCATGTTTGGATTACGTGACGTGTCATTGTAGTGTTCGCACATGTCAAAAATTGATGGACAAGGCTGTAGAAATTGTCTGAGGTTAACTTCTCGAAAGTCTTTGCGACGTAAATAATCTTAAATTCTATTGTAAAAAATAGACAATCTAATAATGAGGCAGAATAATAGATAGGTTGTAGACCTATTCAAAGTGACATCACTGTATCATTAGTTTACAGTACTATTAATCTCATGTTACTCTTTCCAAATCTGTCAGCTTGTTTCCGTTAAGACATTCTAATAACCTTGATGACTCAGTCATAACCCGGCCCATAGATCATTCACAAGTGGATCATGATGTACTTGAAGGTTCCTCAATATCTGGTTACAATTAAAATTGTAAAATAGGAACAATTCTACGTCCAGTATCGTAGGAAACACATTGAGGTTATGAGGATATTTATTCACGAGATAGGGCGTACTGGAAGCATAATCGGTTGCTTTGACAGCTTTAAGGGTACGGCGGAAAGCATTTGTTACAGGAAGTGAAGATAAGGTCAGTTGTTTGGTTTCTAAACCATTGTCACAGAATGATTTGCTTGCATGACTTTCGCTTTTTTCAGGGCCCCTTTTTAATTTTTGGTCAACTAAAGTGTCATTTTAGGAAATTCACAGATTATGTGGGATTGCAATATTTTTTGAAGCTCTCTAAAATACTTTACATATTGCATGTCCCATTTGCAGGCCAAACAAATGAAAAGGTTAAATTCCAACGGCATTTGAAAGATAATACTAATTTAGAACTTCCCTCAAAACAAAAGGGCTTGAAAATGTCATTGTGTGGGAAAATAACGACCGTTAGTTGTCGAATCGAATTTAGCGATCGCGGTCGTTTAATTAAATAGTCTAATTTTCAGACCCTTGTACCGAATGGTCGTACGTTTTGTGCTGCGCAAAGATTCGATCAGTTTAATTTTGGCCATTACAAAAAGTGGGTTATTGATGTAGATAAATGCTCATGTACCCTTTACAGCTCATGTTATGTATGTTATTACCAAAGAAAAAAGAAGTCAGTCACTCACTCAATAGTGTCTGACAGTGTCTGACAGTCTAGAAAGTAAACGGGTTTCCTTGCATAAGTTGAATACAAGGACACTTTAAATTTCACAGATGGGACCTACGTGAGATATTCATAATTCCTGCAAAGTTCTACAGAATTTGATGTTGGCTGCAAAAGGGATACACTACCTTTACGTAGGAGGGAATTTCTAACGGTACTTTGATTTTAAAAACTGTTACGGCACCTGTCGATTAACGTGGGTGCAACTTCCTTGAGATTTACTTTACAATAGGGAATATCGTTACCTGATGATGAGGAGATAACAAAATCTGTAGGATGCTCCACGATCTCTCTCTCTCTCTCTCTCTCTCTCGATAACTATTCCCATACTGTGGTCACGGCGCATAATAAGCCTGGTTAACAATAATTCTATGCATGATTGAGAAGACAATAATCATACCCAATAAAAGCGAGAATTAAAAAAAAAACTGCACAGAAATTACATATGTCTGTTAAAGTATTCATGCATACCCAGGCTTTAGTCTGCATCAATAGCATCGCTCTATGTACATGGTCAAAGGCGAAAGGCGGGGGGGGGGGTTGTTGGTTGCATTAACAGAACTTCCCGCCAAATTATCGATATGGGTCAAGGCTGCGATCGTCTGTAAACGCATTGTTATCATCGTGATAATGCGTTATGCTCCTGTTTTCAAAACCATTCAAATATGAATATATAATTTTATAGAGTGGACTCACATAATGCTTTCTAAAATGCATGAAATTCAGTGCCTCTTCTGTGAAATTTGTAGTCATGTTATAAATTACGTTTAAAACGCTTGATTAAACTAATTACAATGGACAAGGAGCGCGAAATACGCAGCGATAATCTAGTAATTAGTATAATGTTCGCATTGTTTTGTGTTTTTATGTGTTTTTTGTTTTTGTATTTGTTTTTGTTTAGTTTTTTTTTTTAATAAGATTTACAATTGTTCTTGTTTTTTGTTTTTGTGTGTGTTTTGTTTTATAAGATTTATCATGGGAAAGGTAAACATAAGATTTATGTGTAATCAGATATCAGGTATATCGTTAATGGAGATGATGGGACTGGAAAGAACGATGACAGACCCCCTAGTGTAGAGCCCTCCTCATCAATGTTTCATTTCAAGTCATTAGTACGATAATGGATGTTCCATGTTAACTACTGACGTCACAGACGTGATTACGTCATCAACATGACGTTTTGAGTTGCCCTCTTAACGAATGTCCGTGATCTTCATCCATGGAATGTTAATTCTTTACATTATTTTGTTTATGAAGGCCTACCTTCTTGACATCGTGTTCAATACAGGCTTGAAAAAATAACAACTTCATGTATATACAGAGTTGAACAACCTACTCTGTTGTTGTTGCTTTGTTTTTATTTGTTTTGTTTGTTCATCGCATTAGAAATCAATACAGATTATATAGAGCGGCCATTTTGAATAAACATGCACAGAAATATGACATCCATGTCATTTTACCCGTAGGTTGCTGCAAAAAGATAGTGGTGGCAAATCTAGGGTATTGTCTTAGGCATACTGGGACTGGAAGTTTTGTGTACCTGCCTGTCTGTCTGTATTATCAACTTGATCCCTTTATTGTATATATTAAACTATATACTTCGATGTCCATTTTGTTCAGTTTTTATATTATTTGGTTACATAAATTATGGAAATAAATGCCTCGGGCTTGCCCATACCAAGTTATTGTATTGTTTCCGATAAACAACCGAAAACCATAATGTGGACAGCATCTCATAGACATCGAGTCTAAAACTTTACAGGTCTCTTTTCACTAGGTATATTCATGACTGTATTGGAAAAAGAATAAGACCTTATCTAGATACAGACAGGAGAGAGACGATCTACTCAATTGTTCTAAAATGCAATCTGTGTTGAAAAGATGAGGATTGGAAATAACAGATCTTGTAACGAATTTGAAAAAAATAACGACGGCAGTACTGTTAGGTGACTAAAATCGAGTTTTAAGATTTTTAAGAGTTTTTAACCGTAATTCTTAAATGTTGTCCAGACTAAATATATCGTCTGGGTATGTACGGGACAGGTAAGGCAAGAATACGGACTGTCCACTTTCTAAATATAGCCAGACAAATTGTCCGTCTAGCCATTATTCTGCAGACAGACGTGCAGAGGAAACCGTGCCGTTAGTACTGCCTGGCTGGTGATGACATTGACCTCAAGAAAGCGCGAACGTGACCACGATGAATTTTAATAAGAAAGAGCTCAGTAAAGTAGATCTAGATCGCCATGCAATTCATCCGGCCTCTGACTGACCAGTACGTACGCATAATTGTGTTATGAGACAAGGTATAGGATATTGACCATTACGATGACCAAAGGCGCTGGAGAAAGGAATTTTGACCGGCGGATGGGAGGGAAAATGGAGCACAAACTAGATCACCGAGTTATCACATTGCGTTGATTTAGCGCGCTGGAAGTCTGAACCAAACACAGATTGTTATCGTTATGATATGTAGATTGAAAGAGGAATCGTTCATAATTATGTACTGGTTTGGTCTCCTCCATCTTGTTCCTAATATGGACATATTTGAAAATCAGAAGAAGAAAGTTGTATGTTTGTTGATATGCTCAATGGAAAATCAGTAACCGATTTTCAGCTTTTGTTATACCATCATAACGAATTTTTCACGAGATTTCCCCCCTTTATCATAAACATCTTCATAAGTTAGATTTTGTTTCTTTGATGTTTTCATTACCTGAAGGAGAATTTTAATTAATACCGTCGGTCATGACAAGTGATCACGATTTAGATAAAATTTCAAGGAGACAGACTTATTAAAAAAATATAGATCTCCATATCTAAGGGATGATTATGAAATGAACAGAAATAGTGAAACCACTGTACTTATGGTAATAACCATAGTTAACATGAAAACGGAGAATCTATTATACAATCCATAGAGTTAGTTCATTAAATATGATAACGAAGGGACACAAACTCGTTGATGGTTATGGTCAGCCATCTCCCGCGGGAGTTGCTGAAAGCAGGCCACCATCTTCCTTTTCTTCTCCATCTTCTTCATCATCTCCCCAAGACAACTGACCAGGTCATTGCACTGGCTTGAGTGCTGTGTAAAACTAGCAGCTGACCACTGTTGTATTGTTCGGTCAGTGCTCGCCTGAGTACGGCCGAGCTGGTCAGGTCAACGCGCCGATCTGGTCACGTAAGAATAATTGATGAGGCAGAGGGAAGCTTTCCCACTGGCAGCGCCCCCCTCTCTCTCTCTCTCTCTCTCTCTCTCTCTCTCTTGGTCACCTTGAACCAATTTTGGAAGGAAAGGGGAAAGAAAATAACGTCTAACCATGCAGTAATGAGCTATATTTATATATTTTTATGCTTTTATCTATTCTTAGATGAGGCGTTTTTTCTTTTGAGAATCGATGCACAGAGTTTTTCATTGGGTACCTTTTTCTCATTTTGATCACAGAAGCATATTCGTCTTAATACCGTCAATCGTGTATATTTTGTTTAATTTTGAATTTTCTACCTAGCCATGGGATCTTCCTTACACAACGAGAAAACAATTGTCAGTTAAATATGTATTCAATAAAAAAAAAAATTAAAGCTAGAACAAAAATAAAAAGAAGACATCATGAACCTGTCATTAGAGAACTACAAATGTTTATAAAATGAAAATAATTCATTATTTCTTTTGACAATGGATAGACCAAATATAAACAATAAAAAGAGGAAAAAAATCAATACAATAAAAACTGTGTCAATTATTGTGAACGAGGTTAGAAACATGGAAAGTAAGAAGTGTGTCTAATGGAGGTCGTTGAAACCTTACAAGTTTTTAACATACGTCATCGATAAGGATCATTGAGAATTAAAAAATGCATTTAGCACTTAGATCACGGCTCAAAAATATTTGTACATATAAATGATGAATATACAAGGTATTCCAGCAAATACCTCTCGATTCAAATGACCGGTTATCTAATTCACGAGAAAACAATGTTTAGTATTGTTACCTGAAGACCAAAAATGTAGATAAAAAACCTTCATCATCATAAGAGTGCGTCATCACTGGTGAAGACCCACAACTTGAAGAGGTCCCAAAGTGTGGTATTATGCAGTTATATATAGTCATAATTATGTTGCACGTTTTCGAATATACAGATACACCTATATACGGTCATGTTCTAACCACCACCATAATCATTATCACCACCACCATCACCAATAACCACCGGCGTTACTACCACCACCACCACCACCACCACCACCACCACCACCATCATCATCATCATCATCACCATCACCACTACCAGCACCATCACCACCACCACCATAACCTAATAGTTTATAGTGGTAGTGATGATTGCGATAGTGGTGGTCCATCACTATATCACTCCATCTCCACCCCATCACCACCACCACCACCACCACCATCATCATCATCATCATCACCATCACCACTACCAGCACCATCACCACCACCACCATAACCTAATAGTTTATAGTGGTAGTGATGATTGCGATAGTGGTGGTCCATCACTATATCACTCCATCTCCACCCCATCACCACCACCAACACCACCCCACCCAATGACCACCACCACCATCATCATCATCATAATCATCAGCACCACCACCACCACCAACCCCATCACCACCACCACCATGCACCACCACCCCATTACCACCACAACCACAACCATCACCACCATCCCATCACCACCACCATCACTACCACCATCACCACCTCCGCCGCCGCCATCAACACCCACCATGAACAATACCATCATAGTTCTCAACATCTTTTATCATCACCTCTCGTCTTTATCCATAAGACACCGACAACACAAATAAGACCATTTGTTGCGGCAGTCACCAAATTAATACAATTTTCGTTCAAATTGTTTGAATAAGCCGAGAGTACATGTAGTTCGATGCCTGGGTTTGACGCGCGGAAGACATTGGTAAAATACGAATTGTGGACACGTGTCTTATCCGCATGTTGTATTATCATGAAGATGGATACTAACCATTCAGGCGCGGATCCAGGATTTCTTAGACAGGGGGACAATTTTTTTCTCCCGCAAATTTGAAAATCGCGCCGGCCGAAAATTCGCTCAGTGGGTGGGGGGGGGGGAGGGGAGGAGGGGAGGGAGGAGGGGGGTAGTGAGTACTATTTTTTTTTTTGTAAAAAGCAAGGCGGATCCAGGATTTTGTCAATGGGAAGGGGATAACGAAATATTTAAAAAAAACACTGGCAAGCATGAAAATAAGTTTTTACATTTACATTTTACAGATCCTTTTTTGGTCTAAAATATGAAGGGGAACAAAGAACAAATTCAAACAAAAATAAAGGGATGCATTTTTCATGTTGTACTTCGGGAATGCATAATTTAGGTTTGTTTAAGGGCAAGGGCCGTTTGTGCCCCTCCCCAATAAATCCGTAAGTACTAGAAAGGAATATCTATTATCTATTCATGACACAACGACAAAAAAACAACAATACCTCAATGACTATTATCCTACAGACAGAGACTTGAGAGTTGTAGGAACACGTGAGATCAGAGAAAATAACTTTCACTTCCATTATAATGTTGCATGAACGTGTGTGGTGTTTGTAACACGTGCCCAGTGTAAACTTTTCATTTCTATAAGCTGTTTTTGCATCTTTTCGTTTCGTTTAATTCTTCATCTATGTTCAATCCTATTTAATCTACGCCTTCTTTCAGACTCATTATATCTCATAAGCTTATTATAATCTTTTATGAAAGCATAATTACACGATCTTAGATATAGTATACAACATTGTCAAGAGAAAGTGAAAGTGGTTGGATTGTGCATATAGGCAAATATATTTTTGCCTCATCATTTAGTGAAACCGAAATGGCCTTATCTATAATCCTCTTCTATAGTTGAGAAATCTTTCCCATAATCATATTTGTTATTTTTGTTTGGCTGTTGCGTCACACCCCCTCAACTCTCGCCCTCAACTTGAATAGCATCCATGAATGTTTGTTTATACCTCAGTCACGCCAACGAGACCGACACCAGACCGACACCAGACCGACAACAGACCGAATATAACATTACATTATTCCGAATGGAAAAGATCCGTGGTCTGGAATCAGTGTGGAGTTTGTTTGGCGGAGTTTCTGACGTACGATACCTCAGTCACTCCAACGAGACCGATACGAGACCGACTTACAGACCGAACAAACAATTTCATTAGCCCAAATGACAAAAAAAAATCGTTCGGTTCAGAGTCGTTGTGGAGTCGGTTGGCGGTATGAATGAGTTATAAAGTGAGTGCATACACAGCAATTAACTACATTTTGAAGAAGTACATGACAATATGTGCATTCGAGGTCGTTGCTCTCAAGATGTTGCAGATTCGAACTGGCACTGTTCCATAATCTCTCTTTCCTTGGTCATTAAAGTCAGAGGCGGGTCAATGAATTTATCGAAGAGGGCCACAATATTCAGAAAATTTCTGACAAGCAAAAACAGGTCTTCACATTATTTGATGATTGTTTACTCCCAAATTATCTGAAAGATATCTTTGGGTTGTGAACTTAAGGTATGTCACTTGGGTTTCAAAGGGGGAGGCACGCGCCGAATGTACCCCCCCAAAAAAAAAAAAAAAAAAATTACTCGAAAATCAGTCCAAAATGTGATGGAAAGTTAGTTTATGTGAGTGGTGACAATGGTATGAAATTTCCTTCGTAATCACTCTAGTTACGATGACATTTATTATTCCATGGTTTAGTCATAACTGTCGTATGAATAGAATTTGTTTCACTCATATAGATAGGAACATTCACTTTCCCCGCACTAACGTTGATCATTTGTTATTGAAACTCTCAGCTACGTGTTTCCTACATTTTTAACCCCCAAAATTAAACAATTCAATGTCACCGCCATGTTGAAAAAAGGTCAATAGTACAATAACATCAGACTACAAAGGCTCATATCGATATACACGTGAAAGATGATACTAAACTATCATTGTGTCCACATGGCCACCATGCATAGGCAAAGCAATTAAACTCAGCCTACCTGCAAATTCACTTTCCAACGCAGCTGAGGTCATTTTATACTACAAGAACAATCACGAGTACACTGGTTTACGTCATATCAAAAACATGTTTACATCTCTTTTCATGTAGGATTTCAAGGAAAAGTAAAGACTTGTAATAAGAAGAAAGAGACGAATTTGTGAGAATCTCGAGTTACCTTACCTAGCACGCGAACCTTCGTTTTAAAAAAAGTTGAGACCTGCAGGAGTTTATGACGACATGATATGGAAAGTCCAGCATTATCACCCTGAAATACATATCCCATATCGGGGGTCGATTTATTCATTGGATGGGATGGGAGGTGATGGGGAACATATTTATTTGGAGCATGCATTACATAATAATATTATACACTTATTTCGGCAATCAGAGTGGAGTGTGGGGATGGGGAGGGGTGGCGACTGCCCCTATACACCCTGAGATAGACATTTTCCCAGTGTACGTGGGAGCAAGTCCTGGGAGCAAATGGAATATTTATGAAATATCTTTTATTTGGTGCTTTGTAGTTATGTGGGTCGATCGGTTCATGTATTTTGTTTTTGTTCTTGTTGTTGTTTTCTCAAGATAGAATAAAACAACATTAATATGATCAAAGATAGTCCAGATATATAGATGCAAATAAAACATCATCCTTATATTCCACAACTGAACTTGTTAGGGATTTTAGCTTTTATTTGGGCCTGGGTGTCCTAGTTGACGTTATCGAACTGGAGGTTGGTTCATTTATTGTTTCCAAAATATATATCATATGAAAGGTTTTGGCATCACTTGATTTCTTTCACGATTTTGACCTGTATAATTAATGTTTACACAGTAGCGTCATAATGGCAATAACACACACGAAGAAGTGTAGTACCTTGATATTGAGAGTAATTGTTTCCTTTCAAAGGAAGAGAACAAGGTTAACAGAAACTAATCAACTAAATGAATCATTCATCACCCCTAGATTGCATTGATAAGCAGAAAATGATATTCCCATTCTTTGAAAATCAATTATTATGGAACATCGAAAATTAACTTGGTAAATAGCCATAGTTTAGCACGATTGTAACGACTTTCACAAAATCAACCTCAAGAAATATAATTAATCCTTGGCTATTATACTGAAATGTGCAATTGTTTCTCCAAACATGATTTCTCGAGAGTCTTTGTGATCATAGGCCTAATAGGCCTAAACGAATGTCGTGTACACTATATTACCATGTAGAAGAATGTGGAGGTATCATTGAGGGTGATTGAAGGTGAACCTCTGACTTCGATCAACCTTCTACCTAGAATGTGTCCACATAATTATTTTGGCACAAATCCATCTTGTTTCACGTGAGTTGTGACATTGAATACAATTTTAGTTTGGCAGAAGTTTGCATTTCACGCTAGCCAACAGAATACATAATCAAGTATAGTCACTTGATGTTATAAAATTTGGTGAAATGGTTAACTCAAGTGCAATAAAGTTGAAGACAAAAGGAAATCACAAAAGAAATAATGTCTCCAAGTTGGGTAAAAAGGAATAAATTTGCCAGAACAATTGCATCACTTGAAAGAAAAAACCATTAAATCCTATTTGATCCGTCGCAGAAAACAATGCACAATGAACACGCGATCTCACGATGCCAGCGAAGGGCAAACCTGCTTGGCCTTTTGGCAAAAGTCCCAGAAGTTAAGAAAGAGGTTTTTGACAGTTCCAACGTCCGCCAACCACCTTCTGCCAACGTGATAAAGAGTAAACAATGGTGATTGAGGTGGTATGGGGAAATTAATGTCATGTTCATGGTGAGGAGAAAGAAAAAAACTACCCAATGGAAAGTTTATTAAACCTGTCACCACATTGATACATGTTTCTACCTTGAAAAACATAATTATTTACATGGATATTATTAAGCAATACTTTCCAAGAATAGAAATCTTGTCTGAAAAGTTTGTTTATAAGTTCATAATGTCCCTGAAATGAAGAAAATGTTTAATGTTTGTATATCAACTTAGTATCGTGTAACCTTTACCTTAAATTAAAAAGAATCTTCCCATCTTCAAGTGGATCGAAAATAAAAAATAATTTTATTTTTTAAATAAAATCGGTGGAGGTATTTGGCACTGACCGTGGCCAGCATATTATCTTTGCCACAGGTTGAGATTCCACACTACATGTAATGAGTGGGCTTGCTTGCTTGTTACCATGGTTACAATGCTTTGTACAGTCCGTTCTTCGGCAATTAAGGCTGCCACTTCTGATACAAGTAAGCCTATTGAATGTATGTTATCCGTATGTATCCGTCTTTTACCATTCCCTCAATTTTTGTCTTCTCCCGTCAATATTTTATTTACGGTGCTTTCCTTTCTCAATGTATGACCTACAAACTTAAGTTCCCTTTCCAAGAGAAAAGGTATATCGCTACATACCTCAACGAGGGGGTTATGTTTCTTAAATTAACTATTACCTTTAAAGAAAATTGATAACATTCCTTCAATTCCCTTACATTTTCTCGTGATTTGTTTAAAGCCTTGACCACTAATAGGATTTATGCAAGAGTTATTGTGACCTGGAGTGATGCCAACCTAGTTACTTCTAGAATCATTATCACACGGACCTGACCTAATTACTTGTTTTTAAACAAAATCATTTTGGCTCGAAAATTTGTAAGTCATAAAGTTTGTTTAGTACATTGTTGTGATCAATTAAAAATGACTTGATTGTGGAAGCATTTACAAGAAAGTTACATATGTGCCAACTGAAACAAATGTTTGACTACACAATGAAGAGAATCACTTGCATTATTGTTATATTTTGATCATCAATATTTTTAGCTTCCCATAAGCATGATAAGTACCGGTATCTGTCTTATTATTTCTCACAATATGACTCACTGACCAATCGATATGAAACATTTGTGTATTTTGGTAAGACACGATATCTAAAGAAGAAGAACTGAGATGGAAATATTAATTTCATGCTGTGTCTATAAATGCGTTTACTTACAATATTTGGAAACTGTACATTCTATTGTGAACTGGGGCATTACACTTGTGATGAAAATTGTAAAATTTCCTTTGGGTTTGTCCCAAACATTTCACACACAAAAAAGAATTGTTTCATTCCCGTAGCCTTCAAAACTGTCCTTGCGTTTGGACGTATTTTCCCTTCCTCTGCTTCCAAATCAAAACAATGATGACGCAAGGGGGAAATCCCTATCTACGCAGTGCATGCAGTGCAGTGCAGTGAATGCGCATGCGCAGATGCAGCAAGTACCGTTTGACATCGCTTGTAAGACGCACGAATTGCGAAACATTTCAGCGTAGCTACCGGGATACGTACAGTGTTTTGATATTATTCCATGAATCCGGGTATTGGTTAGTAATCAGAAATCTCTCGATTTTTTTAAATCCTCATATATATATATATATATCAAATTGAAACCCATCTACCACATAAATCTGTGAATCTTGATGTACACCCCTCCTTCCTTTTTTCCTTTTTTTTTTCTTTCTTTTTTCCCTTTTACCAATATTTTGTTTTCTCTATATTTGTATTATGTATCCATTGAGGGTAGTCATGCTATCAAGCTTTGCTTACTTTGTCAACCCTCCTGTTTGATGTTTAAGATTAGTTACAGCCAACCTTACTATGTTTTACATATACTCTTTTGTCATGTATAAAATGTTCAATGATTTGTTTCTTATATAATTGTAAAACTGTAAAAGAAAAAGAAAATCAAACAGAAATAAATAAATCAAATCAAATCAAATCAAGATGGAAAAGATTTTTGAAAGGATCCTGGGACAGAATGATGCTGTCATTGGTAAAATATAGCATTCCACATGGGACTATATTAAAGGTACTATGTCCCATTTGCTAGCCAAAAAATGAAAAGGTTAAGTTCCAATGGCATTTGAAAGACAATACTAATTTAGAACTTCCCTAAAAAAAAGGGGGGCTTGAAAATGTCTTTAAGTGGGAAAATAACGACTACTATTAGTTGTCGAATCGACTTAGGAGCTATAGAGCCAGTAAGTAATAGTCTGATTTTCAGACCATTGTACCGAATGGTCGTACGTTTTATGCTGCGCAAAGATTCAATCAGTTTAATTTTGGCCATTACAAGAAGTGGGTTATTGATGTAGACAAATGCTCATGTACCCTTTACAGCTCATTTTATGTATGTTATTACCAAAGATGAAAAAGCCAGTCAGTCACTCAATAGTGTCTGACAGTGAAGTCTAGCAAGTAAACGGGTTTCCTTGCATAATTTGAATATTAGGACACTGCTAACGTTTAAATTTCACAGATAGGACATACATGACATATTCATAATTCCTGCAAACTTCTACAGAATTTGATGTTGGCTGCAAAAGGGACATAGTATGTTTAAGATAGTGGAAGAAAGAAGTAAGAAAGAAAGGCCTAATCATGAAATTCGTTGAGGGTATCCAACAAAAAAATTATGCATCTATATTCAAATAAAGTCTTACCTCGGTTATTTCATGTTTTTTAGACATTGCTTTCACAAGTATGCAACATTGCTTTATGATCATCATATCTAAGTATTTGAGCTTCCCATAAGCATGATAAGTACGGGTATCTGTCTTCGTATCAGGACAATTACCCCCTGGACAATCACCCCCTGAAAATTACCCCCTAGGCCAATCCCCCCTGAAAATTACCCCCTGTTTATTAACGGGGAAGTCCACCTGATAATAAGTTGGTTTTAATTTTTTTCGGGTGGTAATTGTCCTTTGGGGTAGTTTTTTGTCCCGTTGGTAAATGGCCGGGGGTGATTATCCAGTGGGTAATGGTCCTAGAACCACCTGTCTTATTATTTCTCACAATATGACTCACTGAAATATAGCATTCCACATGGGGCAATATGATAGTGGAAATAAGAAGTAAGAAAGAAGGTATAATCATGAAATTAGTTGACAGTTTCAAACAAGAAAATAATGCATCTAGATTCAGATAAAGTCTTACCTCGGTTGTTTCATGTCTTTTAGACATTGCTTTCACAAGTATGCAACATTGCTTTATAATCATCAGATCTTAGTATTTTAGTTTCCCATAAGCATGATAAGTACCGGTATCTGTCTTATTATTTCTCACAATATGACTCACTTACCAATCGATATGAAACATTTGTGTATTTTTTTAAAACACGATATCTTATTGCTAAAAGAATTAGAACTAAGGTAGAAATATTCATTTCATGCTGTGTCTATAAATGCGTTTAGTCACATATTATGGAAACTGTACATTCTGTAAACTGGATCATGCAACTTATGATGAAAGTTGTAAACACTTCCTTTGGGTTTCTCCCAAACATTTCAAAAAAAAGAATTGTTTCATTCCCGTGGCCTTCAAAACTGTCCTTGCGTTTGGACGTATTTTCCCTTTCTCTGCTTCCAAACCAAAACAATGATAACGCAAGGGGGGAAATCCCTATCTACACTGAAAGCGCATGCGCAGATGCAGCAATTACTGCTTGACATAGCTTGTATGACGCACGAATTGCGAAACATTTCAGCGTAGCTACCGGTGATACGTATATTGTTTTGATATTATTCCATGAATCCGGGTATTGGTTAGTAATCAGAAATCTCTCGATTCCCCTGAAGATGGAAAGGATTTTTGAAAGGATCCTGGGACAGAATGATGCTGTAATTGGTAAAATATAGCATTCCACATGGGACTATAATGATAGTGGAAATAAGAAGTAAGAAAGAAAGGCCTAATCATGAATTTGTTGAGGGTTTCAAACAAGAAAATTATGCATCTAGATTCAGATAAAGTCTTACCTCGGTTATTTCATGTCTTTTAGACATTGCTTTATAATCATCAGATCTCAGTATCGTTATAACATGAAAAAGAACAATTTCCCCGAGTTCAAGCACACTGCCACGAAAACAAAGTTTGAAGAGTACTGTTAGTGTTCCTTCGCAATGTCTGCGAAAAGTGATATTTTGTGTACATTTTCGTTCTGTTTCGATATTCTTACATTCCGCACACCTGTGACAAAAAATGTGTAAAATGTGCCATGATTCTCACGAAATAAAGATTACCATCCCGAAAAAAGTAGTTGTACTATCGTCTGCAAAGCTGTGGTTTAAAGAGGAGATACTTGACAATTTATCCTAACACAACATACGTGCGAAGAATGTTAGTAAAACAAGACTTCCAGGTATGTCATGTACCGAAACTACCCCTAAAGACTTGCTAGCAATATTATGCTAGTTACTATAGCAGCACAGTCTGCATGGGCAAGCACACGTTTTCCTCAAAATGAAATCCCACGAAAATTCCAGTTATCCACTATTTTCCCGCGCGAAATTTTGCGGGTATCTTGTGAAACATTATCAGGTCGCATAGTTTCGTAAGGGTTTACATTAAAACATCCAAAATTATTCTGAAAAATTAGCATCAATGATCGATGACTGGCGATTTATTTTACCTAATGACTGCTTAGAAAGCATAATGACCTACGGCTTTTTAATCTTTTGTTGTTGTTGTTGTGTTGGGGGATTTGACATAGAGGATTAATGTCTTAACAACAGGTACTGTCGCATCGAACCTGGGACCTCACGAGTATCAGCCCACTGGTCTCCCATCACGCCTCTGAAATTGAATAATATTAAACCAATTAATTAATAGGGGATGAAGACACCCCTCCCTACTACGCTTATACCATGGTTCCCATTATTATAATCGGAATACTTTACTGGTATCCGAATTCCAGGGTTTCACCTCTATTTCACCGTTGACCTCTAAGGGGAGGGGTGGGGTGTGGTTTCACCCCTGATAGCCCACCGTGGAGCACCAGGCCCTGTTCTGGAATGTAGGTCGCTTCTTGGTCCTTGAGGTGTTGGTTAAACAGAGCAGGAGCGAAAGGGGGCAACAAAGCGCGGGAAAAATTGTGATGGTGACCTATTTTGCTAACTTTTGATCATGGAAGCCTCATAAGTTTACAAAAGAGAACATCTTAATTTAGGTCATGGCCTTTCTTTTATCGGTTGGTTATTCGTGTCCGAGATTGACCGTTTGTATAACCCCGATTTCCAATAAAATAGGAGTGGGACTCATAGGGCAAGCGATGAAGGGCGTGACATGAAAGAAACAGCTTTTATGCATCTCACCTTTTTTTAATAAACACTGTATTTCAGAGATAATATCACATGCATGACATATGAATGTGCTGTTTTGCAATATTACAATAATAATAAATAACTATATCGAAAGACTATTCTGAGCTGAGACCACTAAGGATGTTAACTTGATGTAAATAATTGCGTTTACGCCCTTCTGGCCCTCAACAGACGAGGCATTCTATGCCATTCTATCGCCGTAAAAAATATGCCCAAATGTACTTTTTCTAAATATTTGAAAAGAGAAACAACTACTCCGTCGACCTAGCATACCTCTCATTAATGCAGCGATTAATTTGGCTGAAATAACTTACAAACAACAGCTCGATATAGCATAACTGACATACTTGACCTTAAAAACGCATCTCAGGAGTCGGACACAAACCAATGTACACGCCCCGATATAAGTGGCCGACCATGGCCAGTTTTATGGCAGATTGGATTACCGAAGTCCATCTCCCAAGGACTTGACCTCATAAGGTGAAACTCGGCCATACACTGAATGACCTTACATTCTCAGGTCAATGATCAGTTGGGTTCTCCAGTCTACTGAGCAGGCTGGTCACCCTATTGATTATACTGACCCCCAGAGCATCACGTACCTCAGTACGGTGTCCAAAGACTCCAATGGTTTCACACGGTTCAGACGCAAGGATCCTCGAAAGTAAATCAGAGCGCGGAACCCTGAAATCAGAGCGAGTCATAAGAACTTTCTCAAGGCCAATTTAGAATCAGAATCAGGGCCCTGTTTCATAAAACTTGTTATCGATAACAAATTTAAAATAACTGTTATAAGCCAATGAAATCGTGGCACTTGATTGATCGAAAATTTGTCATAGACATTTAGCATTTGTTATTGATAACAAGCATCTTGAATAGAAATGCGAGGTTACAGTTTTGTGAAAGTGAAATGCATTTTTAAAATTACTTGGAAGAGGATATTAAGCATTTTATAAGTCCTATCGGCTGGCACAGTGTTGGTGAACTCAAAAAGTCAATAAATAATTAAAAATCATAACGAAATTTAAGCAAGATTCTAAAGGGCTGTTAATTATTTTTATCATAATAAAGAGTAAGAAATAAACAAGAACTGAAAGTATATAAATCTTACAGCACCTAGCCACCGTCAAACTTGTAAATTCTAAAAATTGTGTAACTTAGGCTTTTGAGAAGCCCTCTATAACTATAAGAGAATATCGTCATGCGGGTCAGGCTATAAGCCTACAGAACCGACCTAGCTCTGTACAACGATCAATATGATATTTTTAAGAAAAAACAATTATGTTTTGCGTTTCAGGAATTAAAAAAAAGGTGCAATGTCGAGCTCCAGAGTATATTTAGGGACCATGTCACACCCATTTACTTCGCCTATGCCGATGCCTCCGAACGAGGCTTAGCTAATAAGGCAATGCCCCTGTGGTCAGTAGGTATGGCATGGTCAAGTTAGACGACCAAGTTCACTTCAGCATATACCTTACAACTGGGTCAAGTGAAGGCCGCATAACACAGCGATCTAAAATTAAAATGGCTTTGGACTTTGATGTACACTTAAAGAGAAGGTTGAGTTCTGGGGAGAGGTGAAAAATAATTTGTGAGCGTTATCATTGTTCTTATGCAAGTGTGGAAGAACATCAGAGTAAAAATGCCCCCTGAAAAGCATGGCTCTTCAAATGCCTTCATATTCTAAATATGACAAATAACAGCTTAAAAATGAGGCACGATTTTTATGCCACATGTTTGTGTAGTTCCATATACATCTTTCTGTGTTACTTTCTTGCCAAGACTGAGCCAATTTTCTTATCATTTTGATGACTCCAGAACCTTGCAGTACCACCAATACTTATATGCTACATGATCAACCTTTTCTGATCGATTATACAGCACCGTTTCTTTCTTAATGCAATCGCATGACCAGAACTCAACTTTATCTTGAAATGATGGGCGTGTGCCGTTATGCGTTTCAGAAATATGATTATGAAGTCTTTTTACAGTAACATTATTTCTTTTTGTGGTAGGGGTAATGCTTGTTAACCACAACAAAGTGAAAAGAAAAACTTCAGAAAGTCCCAAAATGTAATTATTGTATGCTATAATCGCCATCAGCTCACTTTTTCCACCGATCGTTTTCTCCCTATTTCTCTCTCATTTCAGTTTCCTCTTCAAGATGTCTTCCTCTTCGCGGTATAAATTAAGCCCGTAGAAGTATCTCATGACGTAATATACCCTGTACCTGTACTACGAAAGTTCACGGTATTACTCAGCAAGAATGCACAGACTATACCAAGTTCAGACTATCAAGTGTTGTGGAATTCCAGGAATGCAATTTATACAGGGGCGGGGAGAACACGGGATGACTTTGTACGAAAGTTTACTGTGGCAGAGGTCGGCTGGTCTCAAAGTCCCAGCTCACAGCTCCCGAAGTGTTTTGAAATGAAATGTGGGTCGCTAGTGCCGCCCCCCCCCCCCTCCACACTGGGCTCACCAGGCGGGGTAACATAGCTAAGGCTAAGGCAATGAAACGAAAGTTGGGGAACTTTTTTCAGTGAAGTCGGATGGTAAGAAGGGGGCTTCGATCCTTCTTTAAAAATGGGATAGGGACAAACGCTCCATTAAAAAACGTTCTGAGCCAATACTGTTTAATGGGTCACCGCCCTACCCTCCCCCCTGCAACAATGTCCCCGGTGCAAGTTCTATATAATTGTTTCGAATGGACCCGTTTCCCTATCCCCGTAAAACTTAGAACCATTATCATGATAATGGTACATTTTTTTCTCAAATATGCTCTGGCATTTGGGACCAGAGTAGCCTGAATTCATAGCTATAAAGTTCACCCGAAAATGGGAATTATTCCGGATTTGAAGCGGAATTGACAACGTCCGCGTGATAACAAAACGGTCGATCAATATCACCATACAAGGTAATAAATGGCGGTTCACTGCTTTTTGACAAACTCACTGCTAAGAATTTTTTTTATGGGGATTAATAAATAATGTACCCATTTCTGAGAAGATAATATCATATCCTAAATTCATCCTGTGATGTCATTTCCACAAAAATGCACACTAAACCTGGTCAATGACATTCTAAAAGTTCATATTTGGTGCGTTGGTTGAAGATTTGTCAAAAGTACTTGAAGAAAAAAAAAAACATTTTTGTACAGTACATTTTGATAAAGTCACTATAATGATGCAATGCCTCCTACGAAATATGAAATCTCTTTCTTTATTCAGTGTCAGCTTGGTTAATGCCATTTTCCCATCGGCACTTCGCCTTTGCTCTCATTTTTAATACGAAATCATCAATATACCTTTGCTGCTATACTTATAACTGCGCAGCTCGCAAATGAGCAAGCCTGATGTAAACAGAAGTCGGAGCTAATGTTTACATTCTTTCCCAAACTCGGTCTGGGTCACCGTCTTTTCTCCGATCCCAGAGGCGTAGCGTGAGTCTAGCCATTGAGGGCAGGAGGGGGAAGGGGAGGGGGGCAATGGTCTTATTCTCCGAATGAAGGGCGAATTAACAGGACCACCGATTTAAGGTTAGGGTGGGTGGGGGTCCTATAATCTTTTTTTCCTTCTTCTTCGTCCTGCTCCTTTTTTTCTCTCTTTCTCTCTATCTATCTCTCTATCTCTCTTTCTCTCTCCTTTATGTCTTTCTCCTTGTATCTTTTTTTTTTTTAATTTTTGCCCTTCGATTAGGGGCATCCTTGCCTCCTCCAGCTACGCCACCGTTCAAACTTGGCTCCCGTATTCCAGTTTACGAGGTCATTGCCAACAACCCTGATTGAAAAATTTCCATACAATACGACTTAGGATTCCCAAACAGTGGGTAGACACAGAAGGAAAAAAAAGATGGAAATTCACTGGTCCTCTTGCTGGTCGTGAGAAACGTTGGAAAACAAATTCATATTTTTGAAGAAGGTTTTGATTGTGAAACGGCAGGGTGGGAAAGTTTCGACGAGAGTCATAAGTACAAGAACTCTCTGCGTTGGTATTCTTGAAAGCCGCCAATATTTTCTTTGGCCGACCTCTGTGTAATGCTCGAACTCTCCATTCCAAAATACATGGCGGATTTGGCCAGACATTTTAGTTGCAATGGCAAACAGAATAACCCATGAATGATGAAAATGTACTTGATTCGCACTTGTAAAAGATAGCTTGGAATTGAAAAATCCTCAAAGAAGAAGTCATCACCTGTCTCATCTGCTTATTCCAATCTAAACCCCCCCCCAAAAAAAAAAAAAAATCGATTCATTTTCAATATTCTCATTCTTGAATGACATTCTTTTTAAATAACCATTACATTTATAAGTCAAATTGTATATATATAAAATAATTTAAATTTATTCTGTTGAATGTGATAGTTTGGGTTGAAATAGATATGTAAACATAATCTATCTCTCACTCATGTATTTTCCCGTCTATTGTTTTCATTTCTATTTACCATTTTCATAAATTTCATTGATTAACCAGTTTACGTGGCTAAGAAAGCAAGTAAATACTTGTAGATAAAAGAAACAATTGAATCTATGGCTCTAAGTCATATACAAGGGACTTGATGATATTGAGATATAATGCCGTATACCAAGGTTTCGATCCCTGGACCTCCCGATTACGCGACCACTGCTACTGAGCCACCATGCCTCCTTATACTCGCTAGAGAAAAAAACCCACATAATATTATCCATTAAAATAATGATCACATATACAATGCATAAAGACGGTAGCCAAGAATATTTAGGCCATCGAACTATTTCAATGTCATTTTCATCAACATGATAAAGTCAATTCCGAGCAATACAAGGCACTGTTGCGACATTCTGCAAAATGACCCTCAAAAGTCCTATATACATGGGTTCAATTTCCTCGTTATAATTTTGCATTGTTTTGACCAGAAGTTCAAAATCATAATTGTGGTTTGATATACTTGGTATCATGACATCTTCCGTTGTTTGTAGTTTTGTTTTTTATTATCATTATTTTTTGTTCAACTGTTGGGATTCTGCAACATAACAGGAACACTATTCCATGACTTTGGTTATTTCAAGCAATAATGGCCTTATCACAATTTTCTAAAACAAAACCCTGCTATTCAACTTCTAGGAAACATCATCAATGGATAATAGATTGGCAGAAAGACGGTATTCCGAATCCATTAAATTTAAGGCGATTTTCTCAAAAGGTCACCACGTCATCTAGTCCGATGGATGGCACCGATTGAAACCGAACTCTGAAAATGATCCCTATTCGGCGTAAACTCTCTCCTCACGAATCAGAGAGCAACACGCACTATTCAGAAATAATATGTCACCTTTACTCCAAAATGATTGTTTACAACTTTCAAACAATGCCTCTTCGTACCAGTTACTCACTGACGCATTACTCCAAAATGATTGTTTACAACTTTCAAACAATGCCTCTTCGTACCAGTTACTCACTGACGCAATACACCAGGCGTGGACAATAATTATATTGCAAAATAAGCATACCTGGACACTTTTCTAAGTCATATACCGGTAGTGACCCACTTCAGCCATCCGTTACTTTGGATTAATTTCGACATACATTATCAAAGTTCAACTGCATTCACGAGATACTTGCTGCTATGTCTGGAACACTTCGAGCATGCTACTGCATAGTTACAGAGGTTCTGATCATTAATATAGCATCGGCATTGACACTACATTGTCATCGACTTGCACATTTTTGTTAACTTTCGATTAAAATCCCATGACATAATAAATGCACCTATGCCCATATTTGGCCACGTTATAGACTACGTCATGAAGACGAGTTTCCTTGAAGAAAGAATGCGGTTTCACAAAACGCCACCTATAAAGTCTTAACAAGAAAATGGGCGTCATTTCCTGCGATCTTCAAATAGTTTTTGAATCAATAACATACACAATACTTGAACTTCAGATGATTATTTATTTTGACTTATTCCCATGGCGTACTGTCTACCAAATAGTGGAGGTGTGTAAACTTCTTTTCTTGACTATACGCAAAGTTCCCAAGAACTGTGATGTTTTGATATTCACGCCTACCTTACTCTGCTAGTCTGAGTCTCATACGTCTGTTTGCCGATGAAGGTGTTATCATTATCATTATCAATGATAACTACAATTGTTATCCCAATATACTTCTGAAACAATTGCCAACTACGTAGTTTCATGAAATCTTAACCCCATAAGTATGAGGGGAGGGGGCCTCCCAGTAGACTCGGTCGGTCTTGTGGGCTGTCGGCGTCATGGGTAGTTTGTCTTGTGAACTTCTCAGATAACTCTTCAATAGGCCCGCGAGACCGATAATGCCAGTCTTGTGGAGTGTAAGTGTAGCCAAACAAAATGAAATTTTGGAAAGGTGGATGTAGAGAAGTGAGAGATGGAAAGGGACGGTGAGTAGATTATACGACTCCTCCCACACCCTCCCACACCCTCTCCCTAATCAATCAATGAACATGGTGAACTTGATCAATCGCACTTCATACTTGGAGAAAGGTAGGAGGGGGAGTTAAAGACGGAGAGGTGGCAAGGGAACGTAAAAAGGAATACCGTAGTTACATCATCCCAACCCCCTCCCTAATCAAGTGTTAATCTATATTTTTCTTTCATTGAGTGACTCCCGTGCCGCCTCCTCCCTTGTCTGCACCCACACTAAGCCACCGCCACTGATTATGTGTATCACATTCTTGCGCTACGTCAAAAAATGAGTTCGCCTACAGCGTAACAGTTACATTCGAACCCGGGTTCAATGTTTATGGGTATCATTGTACGCCCACTTGATATGTTACTCCATAAACTAGCAAATATCGTCATGTGATATACCCTTTCCATGTAGATTCTTGATTTGATGACGTAGCTACGTAATATGTGTCCCTCACTGTGGTCTATATCGTGGAGTCATCTGGAATGAGGAGACGAGAAAGACACAGAGAGAGGAGGAGAGAGAGAGAGAGAGAGAGAGAGAGAGAGGGGAGGGGGAGGGGGCGGTGCTCTTTGAACGATCTAATATTGCACCACAACCATCATCTTCATAGTCGTCACCAGTCGTTTTAACAACAATACTTTCTCCATCAACACAATCACCATTTATCATCAACATCATCATCATCATCATCATCATCATCGCCAATATTAATACCAGTGCCACCACCCCATGGTTATCATCTTCAATTATCATTTCCTCATCACCATCACTCGTATTTCTTTAGAAATTCGTGAGGATGTTTATCTGTTTACTACTATTAAACATGCATGGCGTTTTCATATGTGCTTTGAAGAAATCATTTGATCCATAGTTGCAGTGGAGTCATAATTTTGTTACAATCATGATTGTAAAACCACCACGTGACGAACTTGCGTTTAAAATCGACTCTGTGAAGGATGTAAACAATGCAGCCTCGCGCTTGTTAACCATGTTTATAACGTTCATCACGAGACGGTGCAATACGAGGTATAAATTAGCACAGACAAGACAATGTCACGATTAGTCTATGCCTCCATGCACATTCCAGAATAATCTTCGTTAATAATCATTTCGTATTGGCCTAGTCATTATGATAAGCTATTTAATATGAACAATTGCACTAAAATTGTATTCGTTTGATAGAACTTATCCTATTTTCATCAAACCACATGTAAAATATTATTAGGAAAGGTGTGACCGTTATCAAGTATCAAACAGAAAGCTGGCTATAATAAGGAAAATACCCCCAAAATGAGACTTGTTGATAGACAAAATAATTAGAGATTCGATAACATCTCGTCGCGTGTTTGGTCACGAGACTAAGAGAAGTGCGTTGGCTTTGTTACGCCACAGCAGTACCTGGTTGCACCATCGCTTTTGTTTTGATCCTGTCGCGTTGGATTCGTATTGGAAGCTGGCAATGAATTATACCGTGTCGCACCGTCTAATAATCGTCGCTAATCGGTGTTCCTGATGATAGGGGATGTCCTTCAAAGTGTCCTTCACGTACATCCATCTGATTTCAATAGTATTGTCATCTAGACAGATACAGGTGCATAACTGATGCACAGATACAAAGACAGACATGTAACTGATGCACACCCATCTCTTTTAGAAAGCCAATTGAAACAGGAATAACAACACAACCACAAAGAAATACTTTAATGTAACATATAAATGTATGATATATCTCATTATATGATTCCAGGCTGAATCAAAATGAGTATTACGATCATAAGTATACAATTTGTTTTACAACACAGCATCGCAGACAAACCACATATTCATCATACCCCCCCCCCATCCGAATTGATAACTAAATATTTGAATAAAAAAACGTGACAATACGAATTTATTGTGAAGGTGTCATTCTCAGAAGAGTATTGACTATGAAACAATTGATCACAGGTAGAATGTGTTTACTAAAAAGCATCATGCGAAACGTCCTTCTAATTCTCCTGAGCACCTCCACACACGGAAAAACACTCTGACAGTCTGCGCCACAGAGGCTTGACAGAGCCAAATATAAAGTAGAAAAATGGGCTTCAATTATAATCATCATGTTTGTATTTTCCTGAAAAGTGACAATGAGATTTATACGTAGTTTCAATACTTCGTATTTGCTCGTTCATATTTTCCTGTTTGGAATTTTACTTGTGTAACATTCTGCTGAGTGAAGAGTCATTAGTCATTTAGGAGATATGTGATATCTCCTTGGTCATTACGCACCATCTTGTTCAGACGTCAAGACATTCTTTGAATCCCAAGAAAAAATATCACTTTTTGATCTCATAAACGTCATACTTGGTACAATGCTTGCTGTAAAGCATGCATTCAAGCAATGTATGTGTAATCAGTTTTTAAAAAACATGATTATCTAAGTCTGAGGACTGATCTTATACAGGGCGTACGTCACCATATACAAAATGTGACTCGGACTCGAACCGGGAGACGTCGTCGTCGGTTTGAAGGCGAAACAGAGAGAGAGAGAGAGAGAGAGAGAGCGAGGGGGAGATGGGCAGGGGAAGGGGGGGAGAGATAGAGAGAGAGATCTGGCCAATAGACCAACTGATATATCACTTCTACATGCATACATGGTAAGTCAACATAAACCAATATTTAAAACGAAAATAGTGATGATTGCGATAACGATGTTTTTGGTAATATGTCTAGCAGTCAAGGTGATGATGGCTGCGACAATGATGAGGTTATGAGTGATGCCGTTCGGATGGCGGCGTTGGTGATGGGGTGGTGATCGTGGTGGTGTGGGTTTTTGGTACTTGTAGGCGAAGCTGGGACAAGTGTTGACAGGTATAGATCGAAATAAAAATCATGTTGATGGATGACATGGCCAAGGTTACGCCAATCATCTCGCACTGACGTCTTACCGAAAGATGATGATGATGATGACATCAACATAAAGCCTACAGGATGACAAAGGATGTAAAATGACCCTCTTGGATTCGGTCCAAACAATTTCCATAGTGTAATCATTTTAATAACATTTCTAGAGCATCCGGGTAATAAAACATCCATTCAAAAGAGATCACGAATCAATTGTGTTGATGATGTTGATATGCAATTAACTTATTGTCGATTATTATTAACAATGGAAACACGACAGACCCCATGTGTTGCTCTTTCGTACCTGGATACCCCCGATACCCCCGATTTAATGGGGGTTTTCCCCGCGCAATGTAACAGCATCCAATACCAGGAACCAGCTCTTGATATTATGCTTTCAACCTTTGTAACCAGAAATAAAAAGATATGAGCGAAAATGATTGACTTAATCAATAGAGCATGACCCCCTGTTATCTGGTTCCACTGGTTCTGTTATATAGAATAGCTATGTTCATAGAAATCATGTCATCATATTATTTCATTTCTTACAATCTGCTCACAATAGATTATGTACTGTATTTTCCATTCTGTGGTGTCGGTATAAGGCGTCAGCCAACCCCTATCCCAACCCCCATCTCTCTGTCTCTGTATGTATGTCTGTCTGTCTGTCTGTATATATATATATATATATATATATATATATATATATATATATATATCTATATATATTTTCTCTCCCTGTCTGTCTCTTTCTCACTGTCTCTCTCTCTCTCTCTTTATTTCCATCTCTCTTTCTTTTTTATCCCCTCGCCGACGAAGTCGGAGGGGATATAGAAACGCTGCTGTCCGTCCTTCCTTCCTTCCGTTCGTAACAAATTTGGTTTCCGATCGATAACTTCAATAATGTTTGACGGATTTTAATGAAGTTTGATATGAAGATACATGGTACCAAAATACAGGCTAAGTTCGATTTCGGAGTATGTAGGTCAAAGGTCAAAGGTCATAGCTCATTAAATATGCGAAAAAATACACATCTGGTTTCCAATCGATAACTTTAGTAATGTTTGACGGATTTTCATGAAATTTGATATGAAGGTACATGGTGTCAAAATACAGGCTAAGTTCGATTTCGAGTATGTAGGTCAAAGGTCAAAGGTCATAGCTCATTAAATATGCGAATCTGGTTTCCGATCGATAACTTTAGTAATGTTTGACGGATTTTAATGAAATTTGATATGAAGGTTCATGGTATCAAAACACAGCCTAAGTTCAATTTCCGAGTATGTAGGTCAAAGGCCATAGCTCATTAAATATGCGAATCTGGGTTCTAAACGATAACTTGAATAATGTTTGACGGATTTTCATGAAATTTGATATGAAGGTACATGGTGTCAAAATACAGGCTAAGTTCGATTTCGGAGTATGTAGGTCAAAGGTTAAAGGTCATAGCTCTTTAAATATGCGAATCTGGTTTCCGATCGATAACTTTAGTAATGTTTGACGGATTTTAATGAAATTTGATATGAAGGTTCATGGTATCAAAACACAGCCTAAGTTCAATTTCCGAGTATGTAGGTCAAAGGTCATAGCTCATTAAATATGCGAATCTGGTTTCCGATCGATAACTTTAGTAATGTTTGACGGATTTTAATGAAATTTTATATGAAGAAATAAATGAAATGAAATGAAAAAAAAAATGAAATGAAGGTTCATGGTATCAAAACACAGCCCAAGTTCGATTTCGAGTATGTAGGTCAAAGGTCATAGCTCATTAAATATGCGAATCTGGTTTCCGATCGATAACTTGAATAATGTTTGACGGATTTTAATCAAATTTGATATGAAGGTACATGGAATCAAAACACAGCCTAAGTTCAATTTCCGAGTATGTAGGTCAAAGGTCATAGCTCATTAAATATGCGAATCTGGTTTCTGATCGATAACTTTAGTAATGTTTGACGGATTTTAATGAAATTTTATATGAAGGTACATGGTATCAAAACACAGCCTAAGTTTGATATCCGAGTATGTAGGTCAAAGGTCATAGCTCATTAAATATGTGAATCTGGATTCTGATCGATAACTTTAGTAATGTTTGATGGATTTTAATAAAATTTGATATGAAGGTACAGTACATGGTATCAAAACAGCCTAAGTTCGATTTCCGAGTATGTAGGTCAAAGGTGAAAGGTCATAGCTCATTAAATATGCAAAAACACCTAATTATATATGTGAAAATGTGGTTAACTTCAATGCCTAGTAATATAATAGTATAGTCTAATGGAGGTAACTTGTTCTGACGTATATAGGCCATTTGTACCCTGCGAGGGGATGCTACGCTTTGCGTTGACTTTTCTAGTTCCCTCTCTCTCTCAAGTTTTATCACAATAGTATATGGCCCATTGAATGCACTGAAAAAATATTTATTGTTTATTTAGGCTTATTGTTTTTAGCTTCCAATCGAACCCTGTTTTTATCAATCTTTCTATATTTTCATCGGACAAACACAATGGTGTTATTCATTTACTTTTCAATTTATTTTCATTGTCCTGAGGAATGTTATGATGTCCCTTCAGAAATACCATGTTGAGTAGCGTTTCATGCTTGTCGTCTGGCATGTGACGATGACAGTGTTTTTACACGTGATGTTGAGTATATATTTAGCTGGCATGCAATGTACGCATTTTAATCAGACGGTGATGAAAGTACTTGGCCCAAGATCAACATGTCTGCATTCTCCACTCTGCATGACAAAGCAAACGAACGGTTTTCACTTCCAGACCAGAGGCGTAGCCAGCATCCAACAAGGGCAGAGTCTGCGTACGTACCCCAATTTAGACCCCTGTAGAAAACACGGCAGATGAATTAAAAAAATATATATATATTATCCGACAATCAATCTATGATGATGATGAAGTTGAAAATGATGTAATAATGATGATGACGATGATGAAGATGATGAATATGATGAAGATGATGACGATGATGACGATGATGAAGATGATGAATATGATGAAGATGATGACGATGATGAAGATGATGAAGATGATGAAGATGATGAGGATGATAAAGATGATGAAGATGATGAGGATGGTGACGATGATTCATATGGCGCAATATTTCTGTTTAAAAAAAAACGCATCAAAGGCACATGATGGTAAATGAACGAACGAATTAATTACATTCTTTTATTGCGCGGACTTGCAGGATAATATGAACTGAGTAATGGAACTGTTGATGAAAGGTAAGGGGGTTCAAAGAGAATAATGGGGTTCAGTTGATCTATCATGCTACTGATGCTGATGGTGACATCAAAATATAGACATGAGTCTTTCGTTGGAGTATTTGTACTTTCCCCTGAAAACGTAAAAATTCAAACAAACAGTTTTCACAAAGCTGGACGTGTTCTTCAGCGAGAGCAATCTTCCTGTGATAAATGTAACTTCGTATAGTGGGTACGAACGTTAAGAAGAAAAAAATAATTTCAGTTAAGTCGAGAAAACGTTATTGAAATGTGTGGAAATTAAATCTAATAAGGATTATTTTTTAATCGCAGAAAGCAAATAGAAACTAAGGAAAATGAAGCTGGAGTATACAAAACCAATTATTATTGTTAAAGGTATTGGGGTCTGAGAAAATGTAAACAATGAAATTTGTTGTTGATCTAAGAAAAGGAAGGACAGACACACCAGAGTGTATCTCATGAATCAGTAACCAACCAAGGTGACTTCACATTACAACAACAACAAAAGACACGTGTGTCAAACATTCATAACATGTGCTTGTCGAGATGCACAACTTTTGAAAATTGAGAAAGTGCATTCACCGTAATGTTCGCTGCTTGCGTAATGTGCGGCGTCAAAACAAAGAGAAAGTTTTCACATCATTTGCATAGATAATCCCACATCAAGACAGTCTGAATAAAACCACAAATTGGTTAGTTGTAGCGTTGTTGGATTTGGGTGTTGGAGCCGGGGGAAGGGGGTGGCACATGAATATGCAACACCACATCCATAGAATATAGGCAGTAAACTCTCGATTATCTTTTGGGGGGAGGGCTGTGATAAGCATCCCTGGGAAGTAAACCGCTTTTCAAACTGTATGGTTCCATATTTTTATTTCCTCTGATTATTTTATATCTCTTTTAAAATAAATCAATACAAAAACGACTCCAGAGCAAATGAATGGTGTCAACCCTACACACCAATTCTCAGTTTCTCCTCGTTGCACTTTCCTTCATCATCCCCCTTCCTTAATTTTCTGATAGCTGTGTTAAGATACGTGTTACTTTCTTGATCCACAGGGAACATTACGCAAGGACTGGAATCTTCCACTTGTAAGTATCGCTGGCTCTCAGCCAATATTTCCCAAATGATGAGCAGAGGTGATGGAATTCTCCTGTCTCCCCTCAGGCTGGACTAAATCGTGACGTCATAAAATCACCTCTGAGAGTTATGTTTTTAATATCATGTTCTCAATTATTATCATGTGAAAACATTAGCTTGTACAAAGGTTTGCGCATGAGTAGTACGTCATGTTTGATGAGGGTTCGCGAGGTGGAGATGAAGCGGTGAGGTAGGACTCATTTCTTATTTACATTGTGATTCCGTTTCAGGCTGCAGACCTCTACCAACATGGTGCCTGGGAAAGGTTCATCGTCTCATTTTATCCATTTTGTTGTTGTTGTCGTATCCAATTTTAAAGATGACGTTTTCAATTTTAGGCAAAATACCTAATAAAACGGTCGCGGAGTCTTTCGAGAAATCAACTTATGGATAATTTCAATAATCCCATCACGTAAAAATCATGTTCGGATTATGTCATACGTCATTGTAACGTTTGCAGTAGGTGATGGACAAGCCAATTGAAATTGCTTCAGGTTGATTGTCGAAAGTCTTTGCGATCGTGTTTTGATATAGGAGGCGTGAGGGCTCAGATATCTAGCAGAGGTGTCGTAACCGGGCCGGGTTGGGGGCTCATGTTAAAAATCAAATCGATGGTACATGCCAGTGCACTTTCGTAAAACGTTAATCCATATTACCAGGTCCGTTGGATAGGACTTACAGCCGTAGGTCCTGATTGTAGTTTATGATATAGTCATACTCGCTTTCTTAGCAGTCAAGTAAAAATAAATCATCAATTAAGCAGCCACACGTTATAACAACTGAATATTAGATTCTGATGGGCGGAATATATCAAATGCCACGCCTTTATATAAATCTTCATGGTATTTCTTTTACTATGTGAAATTTTGCAAGAGTGTATTACATGATCACCAATTTTCACATAAGTTAAAGACTCGCACCTTCTGTGTCTGGACAATTATAGCTCTGTCCTTGTTTGTGCCGGTGTTAGAACATAATTATTAAAGCTTTTCATTTTTCCTGTCTGGAAATGATCACCATTTTACAACGACTTTGCTGCATCAAGATAATGTTTCATAAATCCTACCAAAAAATACTCTGTTCCAAGCTCATAATGATCCAAATAAATCAACTATAAAACAGAATGTCTATAATACATGTGCTGCCCAAATCACGGTGCTACATGTATGATCCACATTTAGAAATATAATCACACCATTGAAACCTTTATTTATTCAACAGCTTGATGAGCTTGATGGGTGGATGCTAAAATTAGAATTCCCAGAATGTTATTCTGACGTCTTCTTTGACCTTCCCTTGGTGTTATTAATATCAATCTCATTTTCTCCATGTTATTACCAGCTTGTTAGGGTGTCACATCAACTTCAAATATCAACAGAGGCATCGCTCACAAAATTGACAAGCATTACAGCCCTATATTTGGGAGTCAAAGCAAGCTCATAATGAGTATTCTTCTCGACCACCCTAAAATAGATTTTCTCGACAAAGTTGACTAGTATGGCAGCCCTGTATTTGGGATTCAAAGCAAGTCCATAATGAGCTGCTGCATGCTCGACCATCCGAAAATAGATTTTCTCGCAGGATGACTTGATGATTTTACCAAATTTTACTGAATGACCTTGGCCTTGTGACTGTCCATCGCTATCAGTGCTGAGGTTTAGACACGTCTGAAATTAGAGTCGAGAGGGGAAAGTTGCCTTCAAATTAAGGATTGTGAAAGAATAATTACGGAAAACATAGAGTAAAGGGAGCGGATATAAAGTGTTTATGATAAGTTTGAGAAAACAGGACAAATATTTAGAAAGATGTAATATTTTTAGACCGTCTTCATATTTGATGATCATACTTTGTTTGCTTATCATTATGCCCTATTTTCAAATATTGACATTTTTATTTAGTCATCTTAGTTCTGCATTCACTCAAAAGAACCAGCTAATATAGCTTCCACGGCGTATCCAGAAACTGATAAACAGGGGTGGGGTTGTAGATGTACATACAATCATGTCTGCGCTGGAGGGGGTCTGCGGCCTAGTGATAAAACCGAGTCAATCTCTCGTTACCCCTGAATACCTATTGCTATTAAAGAGAAGGTTGAGTCCTGGGAAGAGGTGAAAAATAATTTGTGAGCGTTATCATTGTTGTTATGCAAGTATGGAAGAACATCAGACAAAAAATGTTCCCTGAAAAGCATGGCTCTTCAGATGCCTTAATATTCTAAATATGACATGTAACATCAAAAAAATCGGGACGGATTTTTATGCCACGTGTTCGTGTAGTCCCATATACATCTTTCTGTGTACAGTGCTTGTAACTTTACCAAGACTGGGCCAAATTTCTTATCATTTTGATGATTCCAGAACCTTGCAGTATACACCAATTACTTATATGCTAGATGATCAACCTGTTCTGATCGATTCCACAACGTTTCTTTCACAATGCAATCGCATGACCAGAACTCAACTTTATCTTTAACTTTCTAAATGATTCTTTCAGGCTTTTTGAGGGAGGGGGTACTACGCCTGTTATGCTAAGTTGTTGGGTATCTTCACTGCTTTATTCATCACTGCCTAGCTGCCGTATCTGCCGTATTGTAACTCTACACAAGGGATATTAAAGAGGGGAAGAAGAAGAAGATGATGATGATGATGTTGATGACGTTGATGATGATGGTGGTGGAGGTGGTGGTGATGATGATGATGGTGGTGGTGATGATGAGGATGATGATGATGGTAGTGGTGGTGGTGGTGGTGCTGATGATGAGGATGGTGGTGGTGGTGGTGATGATGATGATTATGTTAGTATTAATGATGATGATGATGTTGATGATGATGATGATTATGATGATGATGATGGCGATGATAAGTTATAATTATTTTGCAGTTTTGTATAAACTATGTTATGTACGAAAAAGAATTGAAGTTTTGAGAAATAAAATCAATGAATACAAACAAAATATAATCATGATAGTTGTAAATCGATGTATTACGTGACCATTGCGACAAAGGATTGAGAAGACGATCCCCAAACGAGGATGTACATGAATAGCATTCGATATTGGTAGGTAAAAACAAAGGAAATTAATGTGATAAATTCTGATGTAGATTACACTCAAAGATGAATATCTTAAGATGAACATGTTGATGAATATGACGAAGATCTCTAGATGTCGTATAAATCCCCAATGAGTGATGGCGAAGTCGTGTGATGCTTGAGAACTTAATTACTCTCAAATTTGCCGTTCCCGGAGCATAACGATGACGACAGACGTTCTTTCTTGATAGCATCCCACGTGTAAGTTTCATTATGTAATTACCAGGAGATGGAGAATGCTCATGGAGGATGCACTTTCCCTCACCTTCAAGTCGTGTTAAAGCATTCAGTATTATAAGGGTGAAATGGATGACATACATTGCGGTGCCCCTTTTGTGACCTCGCCAGAAATTATCTTGTACACATACCCAAATGTGTTAATTTCCAGATTTTCCTAGCCGGTATTGATAATAATATATGTATGATATAACACGTGATTTCTTAAATATGATTAGTGCACTATTAGTGTTTTATTATTGATACGGAGACATCATGCTAGTGCACTGAATATCATGTGAGTTGGTTCGCTATGCTATCTTCGGTTGGTTTTTGGTTCAAGTAACAAAACATCACGTGTGAATGTTACAATTTTACATGTTAAAAATTTACAACCATTTATTTCATATAACACAAAAGGCTCGTGTTGTGTTTGTTTACATTTCACATCAGTCCCTTTTAAGAAGCTTTCTTGTAAATGTAGGTCTTGGAAGTTTTTATTATTAATTATTTTACTTTATAATTTCAGCTTTTATGATATAAAATAATGATTCTCAGTATGTCGTTAAAAATCAACAACAATTGTCATCGCTTGATTACCGGCATTATACTTTGCTTGTTTACCAGCATAAAATAAATGCTATACCACAGTTATTCGGGGACCAATTATTATTACTAGTTTAGTTTATGATTTCAAGAGCATGTAATGAGTTGGTGATCGTAGACATCATGTACATGCTATTAAACATGGATTAATAAACCACTACACATGAGATAAACTATTATGCAGGTATCGGTATGTGCGTACACCCCACCAGGTATGTGTGTACACCCCACCAGCATCAAAAGCCGGATTTCATTGCAAAGATACATTATTCGCGGAAAATCAAACAGGTTATGTTAGGGTGGGATGCAAACGTTGTTTACAAGCAGTTTCGAATGCCTATTGTATATTTTCAAATATTTGTTAACGACTTCTAGAAAAAAGATGACTATACATAAAATTAATGTCTAGTTATCAGTTGTTCCTTAAGCTTTATGAGGACATGTCTTTTACAATTAAAAGGGAACCACATTTTTGTCTTCTGTTCTTATAATCATAATTAACTTTTTCTCTTACGACAAATTACCCTTATCTCTCAAGCTACGATGAACTTTACAAATACGCGCATGCGCATGGGGAAGAGTACCGTGAATCTGCAGTGGAGGAAAGCAAGCGATCTGTTTGTTCGTGTAAAACTTTTCTTCTCGGACTTGGCCAGTAGTCTTGACCCCACACGGTCAAATACGGTCATCTCTCTCTCTCTCTCTCTCTCTCACTATCTCTTACCTAAATCTTTCTCACCCTCTCTCCGCAGACCGCGTAAATTATTACTAGTGACAGATGGCAATATTATTTTAGCGTTTAGAAAGGCGAGTCAGACAGAGAAATAAAAGTTATGCCTAATCATTCATTCTCATTACATCATTATACCAGGTGCCCTGTGTTCTTTAAAAGAGGCCCAATACCAGGTAAATGACTGTGACACCATAAATAAAACCTTTATGTATAGTCAGACTGTATTTATTTTGTCATAAATTCCTCATATTTTCCTTGCATAATATAGTAGTCTATTAGATTCTATATCACTTCGGATAAAATCTATCTGAGGAAGCATAATTTATAGCTCTAAACGCTTTTCTAAAGATGAATTTAATATGTTACATTTAATATTTGAATAACGCATTCTCTCCGCGGAGCGCATTAATGATTGCGATCATTAGGCTACATGACAATATATTTTAGTGTTTAATAGAAAGGCGGGACAGACAGAGAAATAAAAGATTGCATGATTTGTATTCCCATTACATTATAGCTACAGCCTACAGGTACCCTGTTTTCTTGAAACGAAGCCATTTGAGTAACTAATAACATTTAAATAACATAACACAACGGCATAACAGTTTAGTTATGGCCATGCATAAACATTTATTACATCGTGTAGTCAAAATGACTTTCACCAACATTCCTCCTAGTAATGGTTCTGTTTTCACTTCAGTTTAACTGTCTTGAAACATAAAGCTATAATTATACTGAGCCACTGAATATGCTTCTTGTCCATGTAACTCGGCAGTACGGACTGGGGGAGAACCGCCAAGTCAATCTTTTTAAATTAGTATTATTACATGTATGTGAAATTATTTTAGTAGGTTAAATGCTTGCTTATATAATAAGGCTTATGATTAAGCTTTTATTTCAAATTTTATTTCATCTTAATTTAATTTATTTATAATTTGTTTATGTATTATGTATTTATGTTTTTATGTATTTATCTACATTTATTCATTTATTTATTCTTTGCTGTAAGTGTAATGGCCAGGCGATAGCGTGACAGTGAAAGTCCTTAACGCTTTTGAGCTTCTAATCCATTGTTCATCTCATAAGCCAACTAAGCCAAGG
Organism: Mesocentrotus franciscanus; assembly: GCA_037976565.1. Lineage (NCBI taxonomy): Eukaryota > Metazoa > Echinodermata > Echinoidea > Camarodonta > Strongylocentrotidae > Mesocentrotus > Mesocentrotus franciscanus. The sequence goes on along the minus strand of CP137666.1, from coordinate 16,294,019 downwards.
ATCTCACTCTATGCTTTTAATCAGATGAATGAGGATTTGAGCTTTAGTCAAATGGCTTGATTGCTTTCTCTTCATTTACATAACTCAATCAATCCAGGTTTATTTATCGGTCTAGGGAGTTTTTGGCACCAACTACACTATTCATAGAGGGTTAGCTTTTATACACTGTTGTCACACGAGCCATATCATGTTTCACGGCAGTCTTTTCTAAATGTTCCATATTTAGTGCAAGTATGACGCGACTTTGCCAAACAGGGCCTCTCTCCGAAAATAACTATAAACCAAAAGAAACGCGGGCCCTAAAGTGATAGCTGAAATTGTAAATTCAAACTCACAACAACAAATATATTAATTGCTATGTTCAATCTCTTGCTAGCTGAAACTTTGAATTCGATCTCTCAACGAAATACCTAAATAGTAAATGCCTATACTAATGATATGATAATAATTATATTAATATAACAATAAAATGCTTTAAAATGTACCTAAAATGCCAATTCTTTAACGATTTAGCAATCGTTTAGATACTATGAAAGCCCATAAGCCCCATCAATCCTCTTACGTTTTAGAATAATGAAAGTGATGTTGTGACTTTTGAACTTCGAGGAAATTTTCCTTAAAATGATTTAATTAGACTTGATAAAGGGATTAATCGAATCAATTGAATCACGGATCAGATTACCAATGAAGTTAATTGGGGAGTATACTGACTTCTTCCCGTCTTCAAATGCTACTGTCTCAGAATTACTTTATGTTCAACCATTGAACCGTTCAAAGAACTTCATAGAGGGTGTCGTAGATCTTATCGATTATAGAGTGCTTCATAGGGTTTCACTAAATCATAGAAACCCTTTCATGTTGATGAAGGTCCAAGGCATTTGTTTCTAGCAATATACAGGCCAAGAAGGCGAACAATGCACTTGAGATTGGCCACGGTCCAAGGCCTCGTTCGAGAGATTTCTTCGCCTTTTTTTCCGCTCCATATTCTTTCACATGTTATCGCTCTTGCGAAAATGGGGTACCGTTTTAATAATGGACATGTTCACTGTATGTGTTTTCTCTCACAATCTAATTGGAAACTCAAGGGATGAGCGACGAGTTGCAGAAAGTAGATTTAACAGAATTATGAAGGAAGGGGGAAATGAAGGAGCCTATCCCGTAGATTTATTACTTGAGTTATTTTATTATAATGTATTAGTTGTTTTTTGTTTGTTTACTTTATGCAAATTATAGAGTGGAACTTTTTGTTTGAAATGATACTATACTTCAAACAAGAATTTGCATTGTTCCTCATTGATGAATAGTCAATGTATTTTTCCCGGGATCACATCAGTACAATAGTATGCTTTGATTTTCAAATTTCATGGATGCCAGAACTATCCTCCGAAGTGGAATTATATTCCATTGATATTTTTCCAAAGTTTCCAAATGTCGGGTGTGGGGGAAAGGCAATAATTGATTTTTAAAGCATTTAAACATGCAAAATACTTGTAATACTTGCTTGAAAATAAACATTAAAAAGTCCGCACATCCATGCTATAATGTGACGATGAGGGATGAAAAGGAGAGAATAAAACAGAATACGACATAAATCGGTTAAGAAGGGGATTGGGAAAGGACCGGTGACATTTTGACAAGTTGGAGCTGACCCAACATGTCAAATTTTGTGGGGCCCCAATAAATTGACAAGTGTAACAGTCACCCCTCTGCAACCCTCAAATGATGATTAATACTTGATATTTTTAAATCCAAAAGTGTACCCCCAACGAGGGTAACAGGGTCTCTGTATTAATTTTGCTGATATAGGATATTTCCGTTTTATGATTCACCATAATACAGAGGCCTTGTATCAATCAATCAAGGGCCAATGATTGCGCTTGTTATATCATCACCCAAGTTTATTGGATTGCATAATATAATACGCATGGATTCTGCAATGACTGGTCATCAAGGAGCGTTATGAAACCAAATAATACAAGGCAGTTTTCAAGTTTTCAAGTAGCCAGTATTTAAATCCCAAGATAGAGGCGAACACTGCGATGCGTGAATCATGTTAGGCCTATTATTCGATAAAGCTATTTTATCAATTATAGGAATGGCGTCATAATCTTCGTGATGGATAATTGAGCATGATAGGTTTTAATTCATGATCAATGCTGTTGTCATTCCCTTCTTTATGGTTTTCCAAAGATTTCAACAATAAGCCCTTGTAGCCTAACGATGATAAAGATGTATTTAGGAAGCTTTGAATCTTATAAATTATTTGTGAAAATATCTTTTTGATACAGTTTCATAACAAATTAATGTTCTTTGCGAGAACATCGTATACTTATTAAGGGGAAAAAGCGCGAATTTCAAAATGCATTGATCTAGAGAGCCTTGTTATCTGACTTCATATCACGGACTTATAACCCAAAGTCCAATATATTCCTCAAGTTCATCGATGAAAAGGAGAAGAAAAAAGTTTGAAGACCCAAAGTCACGGTGTTTTAAACAGATGACGGAAGCACGTTGGCTGCCTGAGCAAACAGCAGTAGTTCGCATAAAAGTCGACTTTATCTCACATCTGTTTCCTCTCTACTCAGACTCTAGCCATAACTCGTTAGCCATCTTCCTACTGCGTTGACCATATTTTGCCCTCGTGGTGGTATTGTTGGGCAAATGTTGGCGTAGGGTAGGCTATGTTATGTACGTTGGCCAATATGTTCTTTAAAAATATATCTAATCTCTGCATCAACCGGTAGAGCGCCTCCGCCCATTCTCATACCATATTTGAGACAGAGAGAAAATTAATGTACTTTTCAAACGATAGTCCATGCAGGGACACCATCTTCATAAAAAAAACACGTGCAGGCATTCAGAGTGTCAGGTGAAACACAAGTACCCCTCCCCTTTCTCTCTCTCTCTCTCTCTCTCACTTCACTCAGGCTTCAAATTTGCAACGATTGGTTCAGGTCTCTTGCAGGGTCACCCTCCCTGAATGAAGCAGTTGACCTTTCGAAACCACCCCATTTTCCTGCCCCAGCATGGAATCGTTTTAACCCGTAGTTGACCCCCTGTTCTCAGGGATCACGCCACTAGAAGAGGTGCCCGTCAGACGAAAAATGTGCGAGATGCACTTGACCTAGGTGTGTTATGTGCGATGGTCATTAATTTGTATGGCATTAAAAGAACTGACGAATTAAAACAAATTAGAACTTTAGGTGTAAACGGTCAATATCATTATCTTCCTAGACCAATTCGCTAGTTAAAAAAGCTAATGTCATACAGAGAATGGTGTAACATGTTATAGTTCAAGGCCTGGACACAATTACAGATACATTGAACGCAGTCTAATTTGAATCTCAATACTGTGAACATGGATATGTTGATCGAAAACATGTGAAAAGAGAGGAAGATCAAGTCTTATTTCTGACACCAATGTCACATCTCACCTCGAATCCTTTCCACATGGCGTTATGTTCGCAAGGGTAAGCAGAGTGACCTGGGACGTATCAATGGAGTGTAAAAAATGTATCAAACCGGAGATTGATACAAAATAAATGAAAAGGACAAATTGATATGAAAATGAAATTGATGACGACGATGGATGCATTGAAAAATGGATCGTGGCTGGTTTATACATAGGCCTATGGGAAGTTTGGTACGGTCGGGACTCGCAGGACAAACGAACAAGCCCAGTCATACTATAAGCCATGTTATTTCATCATGACCAGACGAGAGTCCGTATGATCTCGCGGAAGTTGACCCTGAGACTTGGACCTGGTATCCACGTTACCCGGTAATGTTATCTGATCCTCAGTAAAGACCAGAAACTGTAATTCTCGGAAGCATTACAAAGTATTTCCACCACCACCACGCAGCGTTTGGAGTATTTCCTTGTCTCTGCCAACATTGCAGAAAGCGTTCAACAAAACTTATCCCGTAGATCATCTGGTCTGAACTATAAAGCCTTTTTACTTCCACTCGCATTTTTCTTGGAATCAAAACCGTTAGCAAAGCTTTCCTCTCGATATCCAGTTCTCTCCATAATGAATAAGGAAATGTGTATAATCTGATCTTTCTGATTTACAAAGCCATTTATGGTACTACTGTACATGCATTATCAATATCATAGATAATACGTACCGGTTGTCGGCTAGGCTAGCCTGTATACATTCCAAGAAACTTGAGTTTCTATAGCCTTCTAACTTCCTATTGATTCCGCAGGCTTTAATCGAACAGAGTTTGAAGACATAGATAATTCTGAGACTATAATCATTCATTGAACTCACACTGTCACTGCTTGGTAACTTCTTTATATTTTAACTCTAGCACTGACTCATGAATGGCATCTCAAAGTGCGTTGTATCCAGCGCAAAAGGTGCTATATGAATTATAACTATTAATTAATATTCATTTGAAAATTCTACAGATCTTAGGCCTATATTTAAAAATCACGTAGGACTTCTTTACAAGCACGCTTTGGCCGATAAGCCTAATATTTACCATGCGTTGTTTTTAGTCAAATAAGAGAACATTGATGAATAATAGCCGAATTATGTTTTTAATTGGTTATTGCATTGGTTATTTTGTAGCTCACTTTCTAACTTCATCCCATATTAATGAATATAGTTGCGAATAATAATACAGTATTCATTTTTTATTATGCCATAAAAGAGCCATCCAATAGTCACTTGGTATATAACGTTCAATTTGCCTATATATGCGGATTCGATTAAAATAGAAACATATTCTTATCTACTCTACTAGAACCAAAAGCTCCTTGAATGTACTAGATTAGTGACTTAGATCAGAGCGAATGTAAACTAGAATTTGTTTTTCCATTTTCATATGGCCAATCTACATTTCACACCTTGACAAGGCGTCAAATATTTAAACTGGGGAGGGGCAGCCCCAAATGGGGGTATTTTAAAAGGAAGGCAATACAAAAAATAAAAAGGGAAAATAATGAAATGAACAGCGTACTGATACTTCTTCAATATCAATCTTGGCTACCTCATGATACTTACTCAGAATACAATTGATTTTTGTTCTCTTCATTTGCGAGCTTGTGCCCCTATATTTCTTCTACCCATGTACCCCTAAACCACATTGTCATGTGCCCCTCACCGGAGGGGTCTACAACACTTGCCTTTGGGCTTGGCAACAGTTGCTACAAACCCATGGGCACCCCGTGAATAAACGAACAGCTTGTCAATGACTTTGGCTTTGGGGTTCTTTTTAACCCTGGGCTTAGAACTGGTCATAGCGATTTCCCTCATTGCATTGTCTGAAGTTCATGGCCAAATGCGAGCCATATGTCAGACCCGGGATGGAAGGGGGGAGGCGAAGGAACGCGTTTTGTTCTTTATTAGAAACAGGTGGGAAAAGAGGCATGGGTCACAGAAGGGGGTCGAGGTGTTACTGGTAATGTCAAAATTAAACTTTTCCCGGATTTTATACGATTTCACACTGAAGTTATAACTACGAATAATCGTTTCACCATACAGAAAAGTAGCTGTGAAATAATGAAGAAAAGAAAAACAATGAAAATGGGCTTGGTTGATCTACCGTTCAATACATTATCTGCGGTAGGCAATAAGGAGGATCATTCGATCTACTCTCTTTGAAGCTCCTTGATTCGAAGCTCAGTGTATCTTGCTGGTCCTGGATCATGAGGATTCCTATTTACTACAATATATGTAACATAGCCTATACTGTATTTAATGTAGGTATCGCGTTTCTCTTGGATTGCAGTGACTTGCACCGGACCGTAAGATCATGAAGGTTGGGCAAACTTTAAAATCAATCTCTGTGATTGACATGTAACAATTATGATAAGGGAGCTAACATGCCATGACTAACCCATCAAGAAGTGAAAGATGATTTTATCTCGAGGGTTGTGTCGTTAACCATTGCTCTCATCAATCTTGTATGTACGTGGCAACTGAACACTCAGTCAGTGACGTTTTTGGTGTATAATAATTACGATATGCAACTGCGAAGTTCGTGATTGGTGGTTATTGTATTTGTTTTATTTTCTGTTTCTTAGATGATCTTATGCCTCAAATCGTACTTTAAGATTTCCTTGTTTTTACTTTTATCAGTGGATGGTATGCAGCAAGCCTGGAAGAGCCCTCCCCGGTCTCGTTAATGTCTGTCTCTCTCCCGCCCTCTCCCTCTTCAAAGGGAGGCAATGAAATCCCTATCGTCTACCATCCACCCACAATATACAGTAGCAATGTGAAGGAAGAAAGACTCACAACCTGCTTCTCAAGACCGACCTTTAATACTGACCAAAGGTAGCCATGAACCCAATGATCAGTGTACTTTTCACCAATCAGCAGTCTGCTAGCCAGCGATAGCGTGATGAGTTTAGTCTGCAAGCACAGGCTCTATGTTGACACTTGAGCACAATTCCATTAAGACTTGAGCCTAGCCTAATTGTATGAGTCTCTAGCTGTCAGGAACAGCTATAGTAAAGGACCTATGGAGTGTAGTTGACAGTGCAGTCTGGATAGTCTTATACTGTTCAGTGTTCAGACGAACTGTTTCGCATTACGACTGTTAAGGGTCTGTGCTTGCAAACTATAATGAGTTAGCATTGGCGAATAGCAGGCGTCTGCAGGTCGTCCTTTGGTGGTGTCCTTCAGTGCATTGGTTTTCCAGGGACTTGTATCTCTACTTCTTTGGAATTGAATGGGTTGACTGAGGCTCAACAATTCTATTCGGTAAAATCAGTGATTTTCACATCGAAGTCATGTTTCAATTTCATGAAGAATGGAAACGATGCCTCTTAAAAATATTGACTTTTTTCATCTTCGTAAATGTAATGTAGGCCTACTAAAGGCATTCCTTAATCACAACTGCACGAATCCAATTATTCGTGAAGGATGTGTACTCGCATCAACACGTATTTGCAGAGGCGTATCCAAGGCAGGTGGACGCCCTTTTCCGTTTGCTGGCCCAGAAAAAAATGTATTGAAATAATCGAATTATTTAAGTACTTTTAAAGCTGCGAGTGCTTCAGATTACAGCACAATGGCTTGATATTATAGAATGTATATAATAATAAACATAACATGCCCCAACCCCTTACAGTTGAGTATCGTACATGTTGACCCCTTGATCTTTTTGTATCGCCACTGTATTGCCCACATAACCTAATAGATAATGAAATCCATTCCCAATTAAAATACACCTTTAATATCAGCTCTGTGTTTGGGTGATACATAAATAAGTAATGTTAGATGATGATTTGAATTATCATAGTTTAAAAGCAAATTCCCCCCCCCCCCGACCCATTTTTGTCCTGATTTCTCCTATATAATTATTATACTCACATTCATAGGCGACGACGAGCAGCTATCGAATACGGAAGAAATTAATGTCATCTTTGATACAGTGACGAAGACGCCTCTTTGGGTTAGTAGTACCCCGCGTTGCGTGCCCCCTATACCCTCAACACCAAGTCCATAGCAGGCAGGTGTTTAACAGGTTCCCAGACCCCGAAAGACAAAATCAGTCCCTTTTATCACCTTTTTTTTCTATAAGTACAACACGTCTTATTCGGAATATCTCACCCTGTCTGACGTTTGTCCAAATTTCGACCCCCTGCGTTGCCATGGTGATTGCTCATGATCATCACTTCACTCACGCTTTGTCACTTATCTCGGTTGGCATGGCACCCTTTCTTCCCTTCCTCTTCCCCGTCGTCCCTCAATAATGGTAATATTGTCTATCATCTCTTCCTATCTGTGCTCTCTATCTTTCCATCCGTCTCAATCTCCACTCTTCTTCATCATGATAATCATCAATACCCGAAACTCTCTCAATCTTCTTTGTATTACTTTGTCTACCCCTTCCCTACCTCCCTAACCGAAACTCTCAAGGAAATCGTCATTCTTACTTCGTTTTTCTCAGACACTTTTCATAAAATGTGATGTCCTCTACAAGATGACGAAGGTAATACGTCATACAAAGATGAATATGATCGTTTAGAAATATCGTGGAGCAGACGAAGATCAAGCATGCGCCACATCTGAATTACTACTCCACATTATCTATGATAAGAAAATCCTTTATCATTTTTGTTGGGGTCATGTTTTCTCTCTTTCCTTTCTGTTTGATTTTGGTACCTAGTGCGTTGGTTGCTTGCAAATTTGACTTTTTTTCAGGGCAATATGAGTCGAATACGTTAAAATATTGTTCTTACTTTATCGTGTATATACTTCGTTATTAACTCAAATTTTTCCCATAAAGCTTTTATGAAAAATATTTATTTAAGGCTTACTATTTACTAATTTACTTATAGATTTAGAGTGATAAAAATATTGATTAAGACTGTTAACTGCTACAAATATTATTTTGTCAAAAATAATTATGCATGGTGGCCTTCTTGAGAGAAATATCCCATTGGATTTCACACGGTATGACAAGTATTTTATATGAATGACTGAAACTGTCAATTACCAGGGTGACAATGGAATGGACATGAATAAGTATAATTTATTTTTCTTTTGTCAATCACGCATTGTCACCTTGGTCCATTGTTTCCTTTTAGAGTCACCAACAAACGTCAGTTATTTTCATCCTGGTTTTCGTTTTTAGAAGAAAAAAAAAGATACAGTACCGTGGGATTTATGTGTATTTAGTTTACCTTGCAGTGGATGCATATCTTTTTCTCTCTATCTCTTCTCTCTCTTTCTCTTTCATCATGATCATTACATTTCTTGAATATTTTTGGTCTTCTCCCCTAATCCTGCCATTAAAAAGACAAGGCACAATCAACCAAGAAAAGAGCGATCAGAATGTGTGGCTTTTTCACGGTGAATAATCTTGTCAGTCTCGAAACAAGTCATATTTGCAGAAGATACATATTTAAAAAGAATCGCTAGGTATCAAATATTTGTGATACAATAAAAACAAAGAGCTGTCATGTTAGACCACCGCCTACTTGTGGTTTTTAACCAAGGTCCCGACATTCCCGACATTCAGTGCTTATTGTGTATTCCCTTGTCCTGGCCAACTTTAAGTGATTTTGTAGGTTTGTTCCCTCGTCCGATTCCTAACGCCCATCTATAAGACTGTGGTACGAGACGGTTTAAACAAAAAATCAGAGCGCTTTGACACCATCAGAAAACACTTCGAACGGATAAAAGAATTTTGAGTAGACGTGACCATGAAATTTCATTCATTAAAATTCAATTTGAGCTACTGACTATACGCATCGGTATGTACAGGTATACCGTAAACATGTTTATCACAAACTCGTACAAACAGTCTGTATTATGACGGTGCACTATTTTATTTTTTAATCAAATAATCTGAAAAAAAGAAACAAATATATTAAAGTCGCATGCATCATTTAGTTCCAAATGTGTATTCCTGGTATTCCAGGGACGATAGAGCATAACAATAACAAAAGTTACACGAATTCACTTCGTGTCTGTGAAAGGGGATGGTGAAAAGTCAGGGATCATTGGGAATTTTGATAAAAATCAAGCATTTAAAAAAGGATGAATTTAGATTTTAAAACCTTCAAATAGACTGCATATTTTCTGACATTCAATCTTTATCAGCAGTCTTTATCATTCGACATGAACACACTCACAATAGATCATAAGTACCCCCAAATACTACGGCAAACACATAACATGCCACGCCCACGTCTATGTAGTACGAGTCGGGGACTGGCGCGACAGTGGGCAGGTACAAAACACTGTACGAAGCAAAATATGCGATGCCAACCGCAAAGTGCCACGCCCCCCTCCGCACAACACTGTCTCGCTCGGATACCAAGGTTTGTGTGCTGAGGCATCAGCCCGGTCCACTCACGACGTGGCACTGGTAGTTAGTATATAGGCGTTGTTTGGATATATTCCATTCCAGTCATACTTATTCACTATTTCTTCCAAAATACAAATTGCTCATGACGCTCCTAGAATTATATTGAGTCTATTACATGATAAGGTAAACGACGAAGTCTGCCACACTTTAAAGCCACTTTGAGCATGTTGAGAGGCTGTGCAGTATTATAAAATAGCAAGATTTGAGCTTCATAAGGAATTGTTAAATGAATTAAAAAGATATATATATATATATATATATATATATATATATATATATATATATATATATATATATATACATGTATATAGTATTATGTCTTGTTGTTTCTGGTGCATCATCCTATATGTAATATAACATATAAAGATGTAGGATATCGAAAAAGGTCATTTCACTTTCTTCACATAATATATCGATGAAACTGTATGAAAAATTCAATTACCACAATCGTTATGACAGTGTATCTTTGAACCCTAGCAGTCAGGCTGGCTATCCTGTCATAAATCCGGGGTAGTTGCATAAGTCACACAGAAAATTATCGTCTTTTTAAAGGATAAAGTACGCATTCCATACATTCTTGCCAACCATTTAGGCCTATAACAAAGAAACAAACGAGGCGAGATATGCAGACGCTATTATGGTGTGATATGCAGGTATAAATCCTAAACTTGTTAAGGCCCGGTTAATCTAGGCTTGGCTTAAGTTTACATCTGCAGCTCTCAAAATAGCATGGGCCCATTCGTAGTTGCCATAAATAGCTCTACTACTTATTTTGAGTTCAATTTGCATAAGGTTTCTAAGCTGACTGAGCTTTTTTCTCCATCTTCAGGAGGGGACTGACGTATGTATACAATAATATTATGAATTTACAGGATAACACTGCATTCTCTCTCACTACCATACTTTCTTTCCAAAATGTCCAGATTGCGGATTCCCTCTGAGAAAGTAAAAAAACATAATATTTGATCTGGAATCCAGACTACCTACCAGCCAAAGTTTTAGGGAGACAAGGAATAGAAAGATGTCTGCATTGTTGACCTTTGGACAAGAGTTTTTTCGTTGAATCGAATGCGGGTATCATGCCACCAGTAATGATGTTTCACGAGTCGAGCTGGGTTAGTTCACATGCTCAGCTGATGCACAGGTCCTTGGAACCATAGTTGTTGTTGTTGTTGTTTTTACCCATAGCACTTTAGTGTCTCCTTTAAATGACGTTATATCATTTTTCAAAAATCATTTAAATCCAGAATGCCCTGAAATCTGAATTACAAATTAAACATGTCTTGAGCAAACATTGCAAACATCGCTGGAAATAAGGGTCCATTTCTGTTGCAGTAGCTACTGTTCATGAGTAAGAGCGACTTACTCGAAAATAATCATTCATGTCTTTAAATTGGCAGCACAAAGTGAACATTTACAAACAATATTTGCGTGTACATATTGGAAAGTTTCTTTCTTTTTTTTGTGTGTCACTTTAATTCACATTGGTTCATTGAGCATGAGCTTACATTTTTTGAAACTACGAAAAGGTGGAAAATACATATAATTTGTGCCATTCGATTTGAAAACTCTGAACTGCTGTTTTTCTTTTCTTTTCTGAGATAATTGAAACTGGTAATACATTTGATAAAATATTTTTTGAAAATAGATATATTTTGGAAGTGAGGACGTCAACTACGAGAATTATTTAGATGTTAGGAGCACAATCATCAAGTGTTGCCTATGGCCGACTTTATGTAAAGAAAGTAATCCGAACTTCATTCGTTTCAACAAATTTTTCGTACAATGATATGGTAGATATAAAGAGAGAAAGGGGGGCGGACAGACGGACAGAAAGGAAGCGCTATAGAGATAATAGGAGCTCCCGATAAGTAAATTTGAGACACGATTGTCCACATAACGTTAATCGCATGCATTATTTAAAATCCCACTACATGTTTATTATATTTATATTTAAAAAGTCGAATGCCTATATACACTTTCCAATTTCGCTGAAAGCAAACTGTATAAATAATAGAGACATAATTTAGAGTGGCTAGCATGGGAAGGTGGAAGTTGCACGATGATCATCTTTTTAAAACAATTTAATCACAATCTATATCAAAGGACGTCATTGAATAATCATTGTTGCGGACAGGATCTCATATCTAGATACATGTACGTCTGATGCATTTTTGAATTGAGACGAGGCCTCGATTTGACTCCAATATATTATTAATCTATATATATACATATGGTTCCTAATCTTCACGTATATACTTGATTAATGAAATTTGATTTGAAATGATATGTACTGCCTTGATACTGACAATGTTGCAGCGATCTTTTTCCTGTTTTAGCGTTTTCCTTTTTTTCAGAGCTGATCACGCATTGACCTTGTCTATTTTGCCCTTGATACGACGACGAGGTAATTCATATTCATGATATCTCTGTCTCTCTCTCTCTGTCTCTCTGTCTCTCTCTCTCTCTCTTTCTCTCTCAATCTCTCTCTCTTTCTTTGTCTTTTGCTCACTCACTCTCTCTCTCTCTCTCTCTCTCTCCAGATCCCACTGGCACTATCTCTCTCCCATCTCTTTTATTATTCTCTCTCTCTCTCTCTCTCTCTACACCCTCTCTCTTGCTTTCTTTATGATTTTGTATATTGTTCATAATCACCAGTGTCACCATGGCGGGGGAATTTTACTACTGTAAATTAGTTGAAATTTGGGGCAAAGAATCCAATTTATTGCAGTCCTACGTGTATAATATGAATGAAAGTGAATTGTGACCATCCGCAATAAGGTATATTCATTATTCCGCAATGAAAATGTACTTATACTTGACGAATAAACTCAACCAATCAAAACTATTTTTAGACAAAATTAACATATGCCTATAAAAAGTAATCAAGGTGCCTGTCTCATGATTGGTGCTTTTAGAAGACGATGTAAATAAACAAACCTCCATCTTAGACTTTCATCACCCGAACAGACTACAGTTGAACAATCCAGGTCATGTTTGGAGCAAGTATTATCTCACGTTATTGGCTGCTAATAAGGGCTTCAGGAACGAATGCACTTTGCTCCACATTCTACCAGACTCATCTTTGTTACAGTATACAGGTGTGTACAATATTATAAATAGAATTGGTGATAGATAAACGAAGTTCACTCCTTATTGTTACCTGCCCCGTGCTTTGTCATCAAAATTTTCTGCTGAATATGAAATTGGGTGTAAACAATGTATTTCTAAGCAAAAATATGAGTGAAAGGAGAGTTCATATGGTTCAAAATAGATTTCAGTTTACCCTTTTTCATAGCAACCGAGGAACGAAAATTTCATAACAAATTACAATATAGTATTGATGATCTTGGGTGTTGATTCTGGAGGTTATTTGGGCAATTGTTTTTAATATGAGTGTTCCCCCTCCCCCACGATTGTTTTTTCCCCTCGATCCCACAAGCTGGGCCCATACCCTGCGTATTAAAATGGCAGTCTTAACCATGTATTCATCCACCTTCAAATTATTTGTTTGTTGTTGAGGGAAGGGTGGGGGCAAACACCTTATAGTTGTAATCTGACGTTGAACAGATAACACAGCTGATGTACACAATCATTGGGCGACCCCCCCCCCTTCCAGGAAGTTCAAAGTACCCTTCCCCAACAAAATAGGAAACATAACCTCATTCAAAAGATTGGAATAGACCTACATCTTGATTTTTAAGCCCACGTACAGTGTGGTAGCAAAAGGAAAATTGGAATAAAACCTCTTAAATATTGTCTTACATTAATCTACTCGTATCAAAATGAAAATATATATAGCACAACATTGGATCCTAGGCCTCGGATATATTTCAACACCAAACAGGCTTATCATATTTTCTGTGTCATGGAGGGGGCAATATTTATAACTTGATATTTCATTTGCCGCTGGGTGTTTGCCAAGTTGAATAGGAGGCCACTGCCATTGTGACATGGTGTTATCTTATTTATGTCAATACAGTTATAAAATATGTTGCTGAAGGAAGTGATGACAAAAAATATGAAGTATTTATAGCACAGTATAATCCTCTTGAATAAGGGTTTGTTGGATTATTTTTGCTGAAAGTGCTGATGTGGGCACATTCATTGATGATTGGCAACAATATATTGGTGTTTCGCGGACCTACTTCAAAGTACCTTTTCATAACTTTTGGCTCATGGCTAAGAACTTTAAAGCGGGACTGGACTACTTATAGCTACTTGCGCCCTCTATACAGCAAACAATGCCTAAGCTGTACCCGTTGGTCCCCCATGATCCCCCTTTCAGTGACCACGCTGGGAGGTATAATCCCTCCTGGCCAAACTATAGTGCAGACAGGCTTTAAAGGACTTTAAAAAGTGCACCTTCGGTTCACATCTCCATACTTTCCACAATACGATTAGGAGACTATAACATTATTGATATTAATTTTTCTAGATTTTCCAAGATTTTCCAAAATTGTAAGCAGGTTTTGATTTTAATGCACGATATCCTCTATTTTAAAAAGATATTGTATAGTTTACACCTATCCCCTCAGTAAATCTAGCAAAACGTTGAGATGTCGAAAAATATATTTCAGAAGGCTAAAGGAAACAAGGTCAACGATGCTGTATAAAAGTTTTTGTAACAAAATAAGATATTACTAAATCAACATTAAAAATACGCCAATAAGCAAAAAATATTTAATATCAATATCGAATTTTTGATATTTTCAGAATTATATCTATAAATAGAACATGTCTATTGATAGAAAGAATATTCCATAAAAAGATGTTTGCATATCCGTGCCAGTCTGAAATAGTTTGAGATTATCATAACTCAAATAATGACAGAGCATAATACTGGTATAATCATGATAATATTCAGCCGTGTACTTTAACCCACAAAACCTGACCACAATATTGACAAGTGTTGGTACATGGAAGCCGTATATAGACGGGCTGTGGCTCCTTGATATAACATGAATGTTCATGACAACGCAAATATTATCTAGGATGTGATGTTTGGGTCCATAATATCAAGTTTGCAATGTTCAGTCACGGGGTATTGTATTTGCAAACGGGTAAATATTGGGAGTAGTTTTCACGAGGTTTTTTGACTATTTTTGGGTGACGACGCAATAAGGAAGGGCGTCAAGCCAACTTTTAGGAGGGGAAAGGGCAATACACTAATGCACATTTGATTAGAGCACCCCTCGACACCCGTGGAGAGAACGATGTACACTGTAGGGAAGGGAATATATCGTCATTTTTTATTAGTTATTGTTTAACTTTTTATGGTTTGTGAGGGGCGCCGACCGAGGGATTTCTCTCCTCATTCAATATACAATGCATGGTCATGTGAATTTGACGCTATTAAAGGCATCGTTTAACAATGTTAAATCTGAGATGCATGGCCCCACGTGTTATCAGTGTCTGTGATATGGTGTAATATTGAAGCCCTGAAAAAATGCGCTTCAAAATGATCATGAAGTGCCTCAAAAAAGTAAAAATCTTTGAGTGACCGGTTTTACCATACTCATTTCCCCCAATAGACTGTAGTGTTATGAAAATCGTTAGGAAACCGAATTTTTTAATTTCGATTTCCAATCATGAATATCTTGATAATCAGACAGGCGATCGGCTTGTAAAAGTCATGGGGTTCCTGACTGACCTAAAGGTTTATAATTATCCTTGCAGCATGAGCTAAATCCAGAATTTTGTTTCAGAATCTGAGACAAGGTTACCCAATCCCTTTAATATAATACAGAGAAACTTGCGCAGTAAAACAAAGCCTCCTTATCATTCGCGCAATGTGATTTTATAGAAAATGTCTGTAAGGCAATGATAATCACAAGTAATTGATGGACTATTGTTCATGGTCAAAATAGATTGCTCTGCATGTGTTTATCGTAAGATAATTTTTAATTTGTTATTTCAGCATTGTTTTATATTCCCGGGGAAAAGAAATTTGTGGTGAGTTTGGTCTACACCCAGACCCAGTAAGCGAGCCTGATAGTGATAGAGCTGGCGGGATTCCCGAAATCATGTTCCCGGAAAAGGAGAAAATGCTGGAAGACGAAGACCCCCGCAACCACCTTCCCCCCCACCACGCGCCCCCATCTGATAATCCTGAATACGCCCATGTAATATCTCTACTGCTGACAGTTAGACTGACACTTGATGATATGGACATAATCTTCAGAGGAAACTTGATAGGAAACACAACGTGACCAAATCATCAAGGTCCGAGTTGGGACTATTACACAACCAGATAAGAACGGTCACTGTTCCAACCTCTAGTCTTTCCCGTTCGGAAGTCCTGGACTACCGGTAGGGATCCAGGACCTTCCTGTAACAGAAAGCCCTGCCAAAAGATTAACTGAACTTCATCTGAACTGCACGAGTTTTAAATCATTCTCTCACACGTACTTTTCCATGTATTGCACTTTTGCAGTATCGCGTGAGACAATATTTCGGCTTGTTATTGAAAACATTGCTTTTTGCATTTTTTGTACGGGGATTTCATTTAAATATACGACCTTGCTTTTATGATAAACTTGTTTGCGAACCATTGTGGTGACATTAGATTATCACTCGCCTCATAGTGCACTGTAAACATAGTGTCAAGTAAGCATATACCAGGCAATGATTTTGAAAAACTACAACGGATTGTGGGGATGTGCTTATAGATACGGGGGTATTTTTCATTGACAATGCTCATATAAGAATATAAATCCATTTTGGAATTACTCTACAGCTAGATTATATACACGGGTGTCATAGAGAAAGGAAATTCGCATACTTAATCCATATGATATTCATCTATTGTTTTTACCAGAAAATGTTGACAGAAATATCCATTTTGAAACCTTATATAATTATTTAGGGAAATATGTGGGTGGAATCTTAATTATGATGATGATTTTCTCCCGGTGTTTGTTTTTTCATTATTGGAGTGCGATAAGGTAGGAATCATATGAAATTCATCTCAATTTGAGAGGATTGTAATGGATTGTTTTCTTTGACTAAAGCAAGTTGAGATTAAAAAGAAAATACGACTTTGGGTAAATTTGAGATACAGCGGTTTCTTTCACTAAGAAGTTATGATATAAAATATAAATATATCGACGTGGAATCACAAGACAACGGAGAAAGACATAATGATACTACTTTATTTCTTTTGCAAATGAAAAAGAGAGAGAGAACAAGGAAAATAATTATGTTGTTCTTTATTGAAAATGCCTATAAATGCTGCTTCAGCTCATAGTACATTGGCTAGAGTTCAAAGACGTGATTGTACAAGACCAGACTTTTCGCTCTCCCTGTAAGCAGACGTTGCAGATTTGGGGTAGAATTCGCGACATAGGCAGAAAGAAAATTGATTCTAGTAAAAAAAAAAATGAAAACAGACTCCCACGCAATAGACACAGACCGTATGGTGGGAGAATCGTTGATGTAAACAGACTGCAGTCTAGTCGCAGAGACAAAAAAAATTGTCGTGGCGGAAAATTATGAATGACATGAAGCGGTCCAAAGGTTTGATTATTTTTCTTGTCGATATGGTATAATTTGGAAATGATCTGGCTTTGTTTTGGGGCAAGGAGAAGAAGTTAAACAGGAGGATGATCTAGAACGGAATGAACTATAATGGAGTGAGCAGGGAGGTGGGAGTAACTCCCACCTCCCTGGAGTGAGGTTGTCATGACACGAAATCACGTCTAATATATAATCATGTAATCATTAGCCACTTTTAATCTCGTTTTTTGCTTCAGGTATGAATTTCATGGTCATCATGAATGATAAAAATGGTGGTAAAAACTCCCATAGTATCATTTTCCCACGACAATCTACATAATTTATTATTGATTTCATATGACTGAATGAAACAGGTCTCTTTCTTGTATTATGCTTACCATATTTGTGCCTTGTATAGACAGACCTTCATGGATATAGTCGTATTATCATTATCATGATTACAGGCGTATAGGATGTGCCTATTCCTTTCCACTTGCACCGTCTTCATGCATACCATTCATAGACTAAATTTCGTTCCCAAGATAATCTGATCAACCCTCACTTCGTTTTCATATGATGAAAATAGCAACATCCTAAATTTGTTTTCCAAAATTGGTTTATTTTGATCATTATCATTCAGTGAGATGAGTCTTCGTTATTATCTTTTATAAAATTGTCATAGCGATTATAAAAAGTTAAAACATCCTTGTGAAATAACATAAATTATTACAAGCACCGCCGCCACCACCAGCAACGCCATCACCACTACCGTATACCAGCGCGATAAGTTTAACAATTCATGGCTTATCATTGTGCCTGATTATCTTCACCCATTGTCTACCACATATGAACAGGAAGACCCATCATAAATCATCACGCCCAAAACCACGAAATATATATATAGATCAGGAGTCGGGACTATCATCTATTTGTCTCTGGCATTCGGTCAGAGCCCAATATGCATGGTCAAATGAACTCCAATAATATTCTGCATCATCATCGTCATCGTTGAAATTTGTTTTGTCTACCACCGCGAAAAATAATATTTTGTGCCCGAGGTCAATCATATTAATAACCTGCAGTTCACCGCAAGTGCTCTGATCTACTTTGGACGTATTTTTAGTATGTTTTCCACTTCTTGCTCTCTCTCTCTCTCTCTCTCTCTCTCTCTCTCTTTCTCTCTGTTTTTATCATTCAGAAAATTACCTGTATGGATTGAACCCATATTTTTTTGTAGATAACTACGGTCACGTTCAAACACAGGATGCAGTCTGTCCGACTTTCGTTCGCGCCTCGATGAATACCAATCATGGTGAAAAACGTGTCATAATTCAATAGATGAAGGACGTCCATACATCATAATAATGATTGTCTCTCTCACACACTCTCTCTCCCTCTCTCTCCTTCTCTCTCTATCCCTCTCTCTCTGTCTCTCTGTCTCTCTCGCTGTCCCTCTCTTCACCCCCCTCTATTGATCGTGTTTTCATTTATTCATTTTAATATTTCATTGTATTGAAGGAATGTGGCCAAGGGTGGGTCGGTTTTGTAGCCGTGCACTCTGAATGCCCTCGTGAGAACAGCGAGAGAGGAAGAAATACACATGTACATCCGTACTATTTCACTGGTTCCATATGGAGCAGACCGAAAAATGTGAAGGTCCTTGATCCGAGACGTGACCACTGAACTCGCTGTGTAAACGTGGTCAAGAACAAAACAGTCTACTAAACATATGAAAGGAAAGAGGGGGGGGCAGAATGGAGAAAGAGAAAGGTCGAGACATGGAGCAAGATGGATAGATGGAGTGACATGACAGAGAGAGTGAGACAAGGAAGAGGAGATAGAGACTGAAGGAGGAAAAGAGAGAGAGGGGGCATAGAGCGAGATGTAGAGATGAAGCTTAGGAGTTGAAGAAGAGAGGGGAGGAGAGGAGATGGAGACTGAAGGTTTGGGGAGAGAGAAGGGGGTAAGAAAAAGATAACATTTTCATCCTGACTTTTACTTGGCTAAAGAGCTGTTGCCCATGTACGATAATTTTTTGTTTTCGTTATTGCTCTTACTCCATCGCTCTTGTCCTTCCCTTTCGCCCCATCTCTTCTTATCCTCTATTTCTCCATTTTGAATTTCATCTGCCTTTCTATTGCTATAAAATAGCTCCTCTATAAAAGCATATGAATATTGCTGCTATACATTTTTTTCTTTCTCGTACGTACTAGAAACCATGTCGTGTGGTATAAGTTCACATAAATGACCATGTCCTCAACAAATATCGTACTTAAGTATACATCTTCTTCTTCCGCTTCCACAAGAATACGGAGCTCGTTGATTACATCAGAATATTTTAATCAATTGCATAATTATTATTATGAACGTCATAGTAGGGACAAATCGATACACAGCCCGATGGGATGGGAAATTTGTTGCTCTTTCGCAAAGAACGCTTGGAATTATCATGGAGTGACGGACATGATAGAGGGGTGATAATTTTCATATTATTTTATTATCTTTCTATGTGATATAAGAATGATTGCATGAACATGATTCACAAAAGATCCTTCTCTCCTATTCATAAAAGTGTCAACATTAATCTTAGAAATAATATTGTTTGTTTGAAGACTGAACTTGGTGAACAGTTTTGGTAGTAGAAACAAAATTAATGAAAGTCGTTTCTCAGCATGCATTGACCGACATCATTAACAGGGGGGATTTTTGTTTAAACATGTAATATTGGCATTCTACTAATTGCAAGGGAACATAAAGTTTAAAAAAAAAGTTTTCCCCACAAGCCTCACATTAGAAGCTCTAACGTCTGAATGTTTATCATATCAAATTAAGGGGGATACATTTCACGCCATTTAACAATTTACATAATGACGTTAACGGTAAAACCACAGACATTTGTTGTTTATACCATTATCAGTTTCTTTAGTTTTGTTCCCCTAGAGCCCCCGATCGTTATTACAGTTTTATCTGCTTTATTAGGGTGTGGTGTACTCGCAGGGTTGGGTCATGATCCACTGTTTATCAGATAATATTAAGGACGAGTATGAATAATTCCAATTTGCTTCCCTAAATCAGCCACAGTCACGACATATTACATCACTTCATATATAAAGGTTTGATTGCGTTGTGTTGCATTTTACATCAATTTATTAAAATTTGATTGTGTTTAATAAACATAATTACAGCAAGTCACAAACGCTATAGAAAACATTTCATTTAAATAAAAAAAAACTATAATGGAAAATATCATATTGGCTTTATTTCATAGACTCGTTTATAAACTACAAACTCGCCCGCCATTTTCATCATCAGAATGCAAAGTTCACAACCTTTTTAATGTTGTTCTGTTCAAACACACCTTGTGGAATACGTAAATCACACAAAAGGTGTTAAGCAAGACAAAATGGTTTCCCCAAACAATCGATTTTTGCATTGATTTTGGCATGTTTGGCGCGTGTCCCTACAAGCGCCGGAAGGTTTACCACCCATGCTGATTATCGGAAGTAGCAGTAAGATAATATTTAATTGTCCAACGAAATAATTAATCTTTTTGTTGACGTCACTCACAATGTGCGGAACTGTCAACCTCCCACTGCAAGAAATGTGTTGTTATATGGAAATTGGACAATAGTTCATAATTGTATTACAAATTTCCATGTGCAAAGACAAGTGGTCATGGTGACGCTCAACGATGTGGTTGTTTTCTTAACGTCTACTTTTACCTCTCTGAATAAGTCGATCAAATTCTGAAATGATTTTAGAATTGAACAAAACAATATTCACTGCGTATATATTATGTTAGCGTATTGCTTATTTACTCTCCACAACGGCAGTTCGCAAATGTCGACAGTATATGTTACAGAGCAATGTTGTACAACTATACAGACTGAAGTTCTCCTCTCCAGGGCTGCTGAGTCAAATCAGACTTCCTTTCGGAGCAAAAATTACTGGTATACCGTTAAATTAAAAACAAAGGCTCTCTTTATTTTCCTAGACAGAGTGCACAAGATTGCCCCCTCTGTGAACCCTCACCGTTCATCTAATAGAGCTTTCCACCATCTACCAGAGTTCCTTCAAACGGAAGTCTTCAACTAAAGGCTCTCAAATTCGCCAGATCCCGCTTTCGTCGCGTGCCCGTAATTAAAGGATCAATGGTGATTGGATTTGGGAGATAGGTGGAGGCGGGACCGAACCGGCCGGCGAACAGCCGAAACGACAGAAAATTCTCTTAAAGGTTTGATCACCCTTTGAGGTCCTTACAGATTTATGTATGTCATCAAGAACGTCAATGACAGCGTTATAAAATCGTAGATGAACGATATATAAGATAGACCTTTCTTTAAAGCAGTCTCTAAAATTTCTCTTTTGGATGCAGTTGAAAAAGAAACTCTAAACTTACTACAATGAAATGATGGAAATGCAGCAACAAAACGGACAACAAAATATTTTGACAAAGGGTAGTCGTTAGTAAATTTGTTATGTGCAAATCAAAATTGGATCTCAGTCTTCACACGTGAGGTAGTTGTAGGCCTGAAGGCCCATGTTTGATAACCCTATGTAGATTACCCGGTAGATTACATGGTAAAATTCAGATGATTTCTTTTTCTTTTTCAAATAGTGAGAGAACAAAATTTGTTTGACACAACTATGTGAACCTATAAGGGCGGGCTAAGGCCAAGCTACAGACACAGACAATCAAATAATTCCTTTAATTTTTAGGTAGCCAGGTTTTGTTTACACCGGCGTTTCACAGTGTTCCATCGCGTAATGTAATAATTCCGCTGCTGCTGAGAGATGAAAAAATCCGGAAAGAGATAATTTTGGGCACTTTATATTAATGACACAAACGGTGCTTCTATTATTAGAGGCAGGAACAGTCGAATTTTACTCGTAACCAGCGCAAAGATGCCGGTATTAAACAATCAAAAGCTGACTGCATACGTCAGGAGAGGTAGCCGTCCTATATTCCCAAACGCACTTTCATACGTAGTTAGGCATGCACTTTACAGTAACAGGTACCTGGGAGTGACCCCTACCCCATTTTTAAAAAAATATTTCACTGCATGCTAAGGCCAGGGTACAGACAGCTGCCCTCCTGTAAGTTATTGCAAACAAATCCCTGAACTGTCTGACTAAAAAGGTGCATATGATTGGGTGCATTTTCTCTCCAAACTTGGCTGACGGTTAGTTTTCTGGGACATCTCCTACTCCCAGATCAGTGGTCTCTAAATATTTCATCATTACTAACATATTTATTTTGAGCATGTAGGCCTAATAAATAATTCACTCAAAGAAATGTCCACACAATTTACACATTGCCGTTGGGTTCAATCCTAATGATAAATTTACCAGAAAAAAATTGTTATCTGAAGATGACATTGACTGGGCCACATCGCGGAAAATAAAAGTGCAACATACGATGAACTGGTGATAACCCCCGAGTAGAAAAGATCATTACGTAACAATCCAGGGTCTCATCTCGTCGCAATATGCTAGTCTGACTTCCATTTTTCCCTCTCCTTTTTCATGTTTTCTCTGTACTAGTGTCAGTATACCTGATATTATATATGTTTGCCTGAAAGAAATACATCGAATTAAAAAAATAATGAAAACAAAGGATTTAACTCATACCTTGAAGGCCAAAAATCCTATAAAATTTGAAAATTCCGCGCATGGAGTCTTGACATCTAAGACTAGTCTATAAACCCAAATTACACAAGCCACTTATAGGGGTCATTCGAGGTTCAACACAATCAGGCCGTCTTCTGACTGGTCTTGCATTTATAATCATCGTCCATTTCGGACAATTCATCTTTTTTTATCGGGCAATGGTAATAATAAGTTACGTCTTTATTTTTAAATGAAAAAAATGCAGGCTTACTGTCGTGGGTGTGTCATTGTTTACATTACATAATTTTATGTGATTTACTTGGAAACTAATTTGCGGACTTCGAGAACTTTGGGGTGAAAAGGTCATTAGTGATATTATAATCAGTTTCGAAAATCTGTTTGAATTACACCATTCCTTATTTAAACCATTTTCCACCACGATGTAACGATGCCCGTTGAAATGGTTCCAGAAGTTATTTAGGGTTCTCAAAGTGGGAGATGGGTCCAGTTGCGTGGGGCAGTGGAGGGCACCAAACTGGTAAATCGAGCCCCCTTAGCCCCTTCCCTATAGGCATTAACCTATCAAAACTGGGATATATTTCAGGAGACAAGTGGCTAAATAATGCACGTTGTTTAAATTAACAAGTAATGACGAAAGGAGATGGTTAATCAAATAATAAGTACGTCAATCGATGATTTCGAGTGATTTTCGAGTGCATAAGTCTTAGAACAAAGCTGACCATACACAGATTATGATTGAACATCGGGGTGTCTGAAAACTTGAGTTCATTTTCACTTCACTCAAAATTTGTAATTAGGCAGACTACGTCTCATTCGCAAATGAGTAACGTATCCATGCATAATTATGACTGTCTTGAACTATATTTAAACACAATCAGCTAAGAATAGAATTATCATCTCGTATCAATAACCGCGGCTTTGTGCACGAGTACGAGGAAGATTTATTTTAAAAAAATGAGAAGGCTTGTTCGAATTTTTGTTGAGGCGGAGAACAAAGAAGTCTTTCCTAATCCTGGAAAAGGGAGATGGCTTCACTTTAACGGGAGCTCAAGATGGGTGTCTTACTACGATTTCCCTTGTCTATGGTCTATATTTATCCCGAAATCAGTTGGCGGTTGGCGTGTCTATTCTGGGTGAGACCTGTGTGAGAGCCAACATGGTAAGCAAATATTAGGCGGAGCATTGACGTCATAAAGCGAACTATGGTAGGTCTGTTTCTCATATCTCTATAGCACTGGATATCAACAGGTGTCTTTGTCCGGACACTGCGCCCTCTTATGAAGGACTTCTTTCTCTAGTTGCCTAGCCACACAGAACAGGACTTGTCCTCGATTTTTGTACTACAAGAGCCTGCAGCGTAAGAGGATCAGTGAATAATGAGAAGTATTTAAAAGTTAAAATGGCTAAAATCATCGTCTTTGATACTCCCTCTCTCTAACAGTACTGTTGTCTAAAGTGGTTAGAAGACCTTTTGTGGAACTATAAAGTGGATAATTAAAAGTGAACAGTTTGTAACTGACTAAAATGATTTCATTGTCTGTACTCCCTCCCGGCTCCCTCTATAAATCTAATGATAAAAGAGCTATTGTGGAACTTTAAAGCAAATGATTAAAATTGATAATTTGTTACTAACTAAAATAATTCCATTGTCTTTACTCTTTCTATATAATTATGAGTAAATGGTAAGAGAAATGATTTAATTGATTGATATGTCTCTTTCTGTAATAATTAGGATATTCGTTTTTTCTGGTCTATATGCATACCATTGATCTATTTTCCTATAAACAAGTCACTCTTCATAAGTAAATAAAAGAAAACAGTATTACTAATACCAGATATAGACAAGGTTACAATACAGTTTTTTTTTTTAAGAATCACATGATCAGTTATCAATACTATCGTCACATTTTAGACGCTTTAGCAGTTACGAGCTTTGAAGTATACACATTTCATGCCCTTTCCTTGACCCGGGATACCTAATATTAATAACTAAAATAGTATTCTTATATAAGATAAACTATATCTATAAATATATTTTAGCTTATGATTTTAACCTGGTATACCAGTAATGTTAGATATTGTTGGCGAGTGTTCTTCCGCCCGGAGAGCCCCGTTTGACATGTTCAACATAAAATGGAAAGCTAAGGGTAGTTAGTCAGTACAATTAAATATAATTAAAGTGCAATTTATCAGAATCCATAAATTGGCGAGATGCTAACCAATACAATCATAATAATTTTATGCCTAGAACTTTGGGAGGTTATTTTGGCTGGTACGAAATAAACGTTATCCGACTGGCTTTAAAAAAAAATGCATCCGTTTCAAAGAAAAGGAAATGTACTTTGTCCTACATAGGGGACCAAACTTCCGACAATTATTAATCAAAAGAGGAATATATGGAATTCAAATAATAAATAAAACTGTATCACATTATTCAACAGATAAGTGATTAATCGAAAAGATCATCTAACCTTGTCCATCAATCTTCTTTGTTGTGAAACGGCATTCATGGTAACGATGCCATTTCCTCTTCTATCTATATAAATGAGAACCCATTTCATTTTGTTAGTGGATTGGCACGTGCATAACACAGATTCTATTGAAATTGAATTTCCATTTTACGATGTCGATCATGTCGTTGCCCTATGTTCATTCTCTGGTCTTTGGCCTGAGAGCATGGAAGGTCGAAGACATGCATGGAATGGAGTGGTTATCAACTGGACACCGTCATGATGTAATCGACAACATAATGGCGTTGTTATCCATTAAGTAGCCCCCAGCATATTTTAATTTTCTTTTCATTGTATCATTACAAACGTCGGCCAGTCTCTAGCATGTGTAGGACATCCCGAGTTCACCGATCGATCGAGGGTTATTTCTATCATCAAGATTCCAGCCTCAAGATTCCCACCACGTGGTTTAGGAAGGAAGTGAAGGCACCTGCCTATTTTTATATCCGACTGCTTTTCAGCTTTAGTAGAAATAGCTTACGTATAAAATACATGGTAATTAGGGCGGTGGTATTTGTTGGTTTATTTCCTATCACTTGCAATTCTTCAGATTCGAATACCTTATAAAATTGTATCAGGCAAAAATATTGAAGTCGTCCTCTATTCACATTTTCAAAAGAGCGAAAGGACTTTCACAGATCACAGTGATACAGCAAAGCATTGAGGGCAACAACCTAATGGTATGGGTGATCGGTGTAGGTCTAAATTGGTAAGAAAAGTACATCCACAAAATAATTATCCATGCAGTAGTTGTCTTTTCTGTGAATACATTCCTTACTCGAAAATTTCCAACCCCAAAGTCAAGTTTAGCACGCAATATGTGCATGATATATTATGAACAATCGACACGCCACGATACCTATGCCATTTCCGGTCCAATGCCCAGCATGCTTGTCGGACCACGTGGTATTAAGATGAAGATTATCAAATACCACAGCCTGTTGTTTGAGCCATCCAGACATCCGATTCTATTCAATAGTGATTCGCGCCATACATTCATATCAATCTACAACACATTGATCGTTGTTATTATAATATGATGGCACTATTGTCATTGTTACCCTAAAGTTTGACATTCTAATTGCTGCATTTAAACTTCAGGACATGTTTCGCTGAAACAGAAAGATAAAAGCGACATAGGAACTTTTACATGTATTTCCAAAAAGAGTACCTTCCTAATCAATGTCTCAATCGAAAAACCAGGCTACTTGAAGTACCATTGTAGATAGCATTCAGAACATTTTCTATTTCTTATGATAGTATAGGCATATTGCTTAAATAGGGCCTATCCTACCTAAAACTCATGACTCTTATTTTTTACAAATTTTATATGCGTGACAATATGTAGTCCAAGGCATAGGGTCAGGTGTTAAAGAATTTCATTTTGAATGAACAAATCAGATATTCCCGCTCGCGCTCCCCACCATGTGCTCGAACTCAATATGACGATCGTTCTACTTCCACAACCACGTGGTCTTTTCAAAGTACAAACTACCCGCTATTAGACTCTTTTATTGTCCCCTGTGTCCCCTGTGGAGTTTTTGAAATAAGTTGCACGCAGAAGGGGCTGACTGCTGCGTTTCAAATAAAAAGGGACAGGAAGTTCAAAGTTAACGGTATGAATGGGAAAGGTGTGTGAGAGGTCACACCACCGCAGCGCCAAACGCATGGGTTCCTCTCTGTGCATGGACCTCTCTCATCGGCCATGAGTTTGTGGACCGTTGAACTTGTGCACTTTAGCATGGCGCTTAAAAGAATCTCCAGCAATTTAGTGACTTAAGTAAGAGGAAAAGGTGTTTTCTGAAATATTTTTATCATCAGGTCCATAAAAAAACAGGTCTAACATCTCCCAGGTCTAAATGGGTATTGAAGCAATGCGCACTGAATGAAAGTAGAGAGTTAGATCGTTTGTGAGTTAAATTAATTATCATTACTAATAATACATAATTATCTAAATAGAAGATGAATAAATATTATGCAAAATTTATTTCCCAGTAGAAATCTACATCAGTGCTAGGTAGGCGCCAATATTATTATGCTGATACAAGGAGCATTCCTGGTTCCTTGAGACTGGCACACGTATATCACACATGCACCGCACCAGGCAGTAGCAAATCACTCGATCACCACCATAACCAGTGACCTCCTTCTTTTTCAAACTTTGGCGCGGGAACTGTAATAATCGTTCATCAATAATCAAACATAATGATACAACAAAGTGACAGAGAAACAGAGTGGGAAATTATTCTTGTTTACTGGTAGAAAAATATAAGGAAATCGATATTTGGCAATCGATACCGCATTTCTTGAGATCCACCAAAGAGGTTACATAATAATACCCCTAGACCTACGTTTAACCCTCTCACCTGGATTATAGAACCACAAAACCTATTCAAATCTACTGCTCAGGTATGCACGCGAAAGGGCGTTCACCGATACGACCCTAAAAGATGGACCTGGGGGTCGACTTTCGGTCAGCGGTTGGGGTAATCACTGTGACCCTCTTCTTTTTCACGGCTTCATTCCATTCGGCTTACTCTATTCTCTACACAGATCTTGGCGAATTTAATGCGATTAAAATAAGATGTTCTGTGAAAATCGGCCAGACAGACGAGGACAGATGATAGTAATATAATTGACTTTTGACAGTTAGAGGCAACTCCCTCACTTATGTAAAATTATCACACCATGGCGGACTGTTTTACTTTTCTTTCAGAAAGAAAGAAAAAAGACGAGGAGGTCGTTTGTTTTTTCGGAACAAAGTTGAGAGCAGAATTTCAGAAAAGATAATTATGTCAAATGTGACGCAATATTAATATTAAATCTAATGTTGACGTTCAAAGTATTTTTTTTAAAGATAAGGGCTATAATATAATCAAATTTGGATACCCCACTCGGTCTATTTAATGGGCCTATACGAGTTTGAAGGCATCACTAAACAAATGTATGTAATGCACAAAAGGGGCTTGTACTAAAATAGTATGAGATTTTATTTATGAATCCTGAAATTCCAGAAAGATAAAAACAATAAAGGGGTGTAGTCCACCGTGCTCATTGTCCCAAAAAGACAACTGAACATCAAATCCGGGACTGACTCTTTCTTGACCCCTCATCCTTTGTCGCTTGAGGCGGGGTCCAAAAATGGAGAAGTGGCCCTTTTGTATCATTTCTGAGAAGTGAAGAAAAGTCAGGTACTTATTCAAAACCCACCCAGAACTTTTCCGATGCACTTACCTGCATAACTCCATTAAAATTTAAAGCCCTCATCAAATCAAAGCTTTCAAGGATAAATAATGAAACGTATCTCTTATTTTGAAGATTACCTGGAAGCTTCAGAGACTGAGGTACCTGGTCGAAATCCTTCAGAAGTTGGTGCTCTGACATTTGCTCCTGGCCTTATTTTGTCACAAACATGGCATGCATGGGGCTTAGGGTTAGTGTTAGGGTGGCAACTGGGTTTTAGGTTAGGTTTAGGGTTGGCATAGTGTTGGGCCCAGAGATAAAGTTTGGAGTTTAGCAATTGTCACAGGAGCAAATACCGCCAAGGAGGTGTGTCTAAGCTCCTTCGAAATCGCACAACCCATAAGCCTGGTGCATTATCTACTGTCATTAAAAGTCCTTATAACATACTACATTCTCCAAAAACAAACCCCAGAAACTCATTTGTAATCTATCTGTTATTTTTAAGAATGTTTTTAAAAGGATATAATGTAGCATCTCACCCTATACAAAAGAAATTACAAAATTACTCAAAATGTCGTCAATTTCAAGGTTATTGGCCTCTAACAGTTCTGAGTGTTTCGATTGTGTTTACACACACACACGCACACACACACACACATACACACTCTCTCTCTCTCTCTCTCTCTGTCTCTTCCTCTCTGTCTCTCTGTCTCTCTCTCTCTCTCCGGCTCTTACTCACTTTTACTTCATACACAGTGTACTTCAATCAGAGGGGCAAATTAAGTTTCAGACAACAGACTGTTACACCCTATAGTTGTTAATCATCTCCAGTGAGAATAGTCATGCAAAACCTCTGATTACAAGTCAAGGCAGACGAAACAATCAGCTGACTGCTCGATCCCGAATCCCTGCGGCCGGATGCTTCATGCATACTAATAAGCTACTTATTATTCATAATGTGGAAGCTGGTAATTAGTGGATGTCAACTGAAGTGGCGTGGGTGCAATTAGAGGTCACAATATTGCCTCCCTACCCTAATATTTTCTCTCCCCTTCTTTCCATCCCCTTCCCTCGTAACCATTCCTTCTCGATCGTTACTATCCTTAATATGCGCAGGGAGATGGGAGAGATCGGTACTCTTTTCTTTCCTAACCACGGTTCGAATAATTATTAAAATGACAATTTAGATTTATTCAGTATTATCTCAAAGATAGGAGCTCACAAACCCATCTCAATTTGCCCTTTGACTGTCTATATAGCCCTGCATCATAATGCTCGTTCTGTCTCTGTGTCGAGATCTCTTCCTCCTTCTCTCGCTCTTCCTCCATCCTCTCCATCTCTCTATCGCTATCTCTCTCTCTCTCTCTCCCCCTCCCTCTCTCTCTCTGCTTGCCATCATCTACTCACTCGCTACTTTCACTTTCCCATACACTTTCTTTAATTCATATCGATTCTATTCACGTGCCGCATAATGTTGACGCGACGCTGCTGCCTCGCCCCCATCTCCCCGTCTCTCCATTCTCCAAGAGATTTACCTTAATTAATGCATATCGTGTCACTAATTAAGAAGGCTTAGCATATAGAGTGCTCATGTTGTGCGGATACATGCCACTTGAATCATGGGGTTCATAGCATCTATTGCTAGATCAATAACCGGGGAGCTTATATGGGTGACTACGACAAGCCCATGTTCCTTAACATAGTTTATTTGAAAGATGGTAAACGTAAATAAATAGAAGTTGTAAACAATCTCATTATGTTATTAACATGTGGAAAATAAACAACCTATCTTGTTAATTTCAGTGAGTTGGCATCATTTTGTCACCGAGGCGGTTATCCAACAATTGCTCTTAGAGACAAGACAGTAAAAAAAAAAAATGGTGCCAAAGTTTGACTATTAATTTTTGTTGCGTCATGAATGCTTTCATTATGGTAAAAACATTCATTTAATGGTATATTGAAGTAGGGGCTTAGATCACTGCATTTTATTTATTTATTTATTATTTTCTATTTTAATTTCTTACATTTCATTTTTAGTGAGCAAGGACAATGCAGTCTGCTGTTGCCTTTATGCTTTTATGCCTCTTTTCGCTTCGGGGATTATAATTCAATTATTGTAATACAATCTGACAGTGGTACGACTATTTCTCATTTAACTTTTAACATGTCTGTTGTTATAATTATTCCATATGATTCTTCTATGTTTATTAACAACAGCTAGGACGCATAGTCTTTATCTCGGAACAGCTAGGCTGGGACTACAGGAAACCTCAATCTGCGTCACTCCCCTACCCTTTATTGTCAACCATGATTGTATTACACCTGGAAGAAGCTGGATTAAACACGGATCTACAACAGACTGCCCGTCTAGGAATGGACTATTTTTATATTTGATTGCCGATATGTCCTGATCAATTGGCGCCAACGCAAATCAAGAATATCTCCTATGACATACACCTGTCATTCTGTCTGCGAAGACAAGTGACTCAAAACTATTATTACGTAACAGATTTGAGATGCATCGCCATGACCCTATTTTGCTTTTGTTATTGTATGCACCCATAACATAACAAAACAATGATGAAAGGCGTTAAGCAAGTATACTGACATATATATTACAAAATAACCACAATATCAAACATTATGTTAAAGAACGCTCTATTCTTCATCATTGTTGCCCCTCCATAATCTTGTCAGTGCAATGACCATCCACCCAAAATGATCTTCTCAATTTTGAAGTTGGAATGATTATAATGATTATAACAGATTTGACTACAAAGAAAAATGTAGAACATAGAGACCGGAATGCCCTTTTTTTTTTTTTTTTCGTTATTGTTGTTGCCATTAAACGTTACATAAAACGTCCCGTTGTGGAATAAAATTGTTTACGTCAAGCAGGAAACGGATATTGACTATTGTGTCCCCATTTGATATAGCTCCGATGTTTTGAATTAGAGACAATAATGCCAAAATCAGTTCCGTCTTAGCATACCAAGAGCCTTCATTATTATCTTGTTATTTCATTAGTTAATTGCAAAAACTCCGAATGTCCAAGAACAGGAGATACCTCGGCCCTTATTCCACATGTTTTTAGATTATCCTGTGACTTTCCGAGTAGCTGTGTGTTAGAAAGAGTGTCTTTTGTGTCTTAATTGTTAAACCAATGATAGTTCTCATCGGTGTGGGTTTTTTTTTTGCGCGGGGCTCATCATGATACCCCAAATCTGTTAAATTTGCACCTTGTTGAAATATTTTATGAATAGAAATAAATAACATCCGAAACATTAGAGTACTGTAACGCAGTTGAGACTGTCGAATATTAAGAAACATGTCGATTGCAAGAGTTTGAGCCGGTTGTCATCAAAATAATAGACTCTTATGATACTGTCTCATCTAGCAGTTGTAACACATAATAGACAAAGAGACTCATCTTCATTCATTTAATTACGTCACTAATCATATGCATCCTATCACTGCCCCTTCAATTTCCCGTCGCATCCGACCCATAGAACAGTACTGTAAAATACGTATTTTACAGTTCTGTGATCCGACCGTACTGACCACCATGTGCAAAGAAAATCACGTGATCATTCGTATATGCGCCAATCACAAGCGGCTAACAACCTCCAATAAAGAGTCGCTAATCTTGGTTCTATCTCTATTTTTGTAGACACAGCGGGATACTAAGCAGGTTACCATTGAAAAGTTATTTCTACAATTTCTCATATATTTGTTTATATTGATGGGCACTTTGGCGAAATGCAACCCATGACCCGGAACGAAGGAATCATTATCAAGGGCCAAGGCAGTTCAGAGAATGACTGAAATTTGAGTAAATGATATAAAATGATACCATCTGCCTGGTGAAATTAGAACATGTTGTGGATGACGAACTACTATTGGCCTGCCTCTATAATGAGAAGTCCCCGCTTGGTTAAAACGAAATGTGATTTTCCCCTTGCGTCTATAAACAGGGCGTTTCGCTGTGCATATTACTCTATTCAATCTGTGGTCGATAATCGAGACTTAGCGACGGGTATGGATTAGGACGGAGGCAATTAACGCAGGTTATTATTAGAATTCTAATTCATGAATTATTGAAATAAATCATGACCCGACCGACAAATGACGTCAGTCTACGGAATAAAGAGGTAGACAGAATAGGAAGCTAATTGCGAGTGAAGTCTTTGTCTTAAAAGAGGTTGATTAATGGCTCGCATTAACCTTGAGAGGTCATTGGCTTGTGGTAGGCTCTTTAATTATGGAAACGGGGTTAAGTATTATCATGGTTAAACTACATCAAACAAAATCATGCTGGTGTGAACGTAATCAACACTGAATAAATAAACATTATGTTCCCTGTAAAAAGAAAAAGAATATTTATTTAAAAATGGAATGAATATAATTAGGAAGACATCTCACAAAATATCAACGATTTCGTATTATCTTGATCATGACCATGATGTGAGTATGAGATAGAACATTGCTCAGTATTGAATCAGATGACTATAATTATTTTATTTATCCGTTTTAAATTAATCAACATCCCAAAAGTAGTTCTGAAATGAATCAACCAATGTCTGTCTTATCCTCCTGCCCCATCCCTTTCTGTTTGTCTCTATCTCTCTTCGTTTCTAAAAAAAATGATCATCTCACTCTCATGACGCAGTCAAAAAGAATAAAAAACACCTGATCTCATTGTAATTCCGCCTCATACGTCAATGCATTTTCAATCTCCTTGTTAAACGACTGACCTTTATTGGTGAACGCTCTTAAAAATCAAGATTATGAAAATCTAGAGAAATGTTGAGAGTCTAAAAATTGATAAGAAGCTTAAGGTATGTTAAAGAGTGTCACATTGGACGGAGCACATGACTCGTTAAAACAACGTGACTCAAATGTTTTGAAGGGAAACAACTACTGTGTGTCATCAGTCACATGGGTGTACTGATAATGGCCCCAGTAGGTTTTACTTATATAGCTGGTTGATATTACATAAAGTAATTACAATTTAACATGCTCTACATTGTTGTAAATTTCTCTTTCGGGAGGAGGGGTCACATAATTGATAGTCTAATTAAGTTTGACGTCCTTTCGGATCAGTGTACATAAGTCATGGTAAACAGGGTGCTGAACGAATGTTGCTCCGAAGTTTCCCAGAGATACTTTGGTGAAACTTCCACAGAGAAACGGGTGAATAAGTTCATATCATAGTTGCTCACCAAAGGGCCTAACTGTATATATTTGTAAATTTACTGTAACAAAGTAAAGTTTCTTTTTTCTGGTCATGTTTAATGTTTTTCCTCTTCTCTCATAATCCTTGTACATGTATATCAATAACCGAGTATTAATAACTGAACGTTGGCATATTATTGTAACCTTACCAACGAAAAGGAATGCATGCTGCCCTGCATATACACCCCAACACACCTTTGACAGGCAAAACGACACCTTGGATCGAATACCGCAGACAAGAGATGACTCTGCATTCCACAGAGGTTGGAGGACATGGAGGAGGAGGGATGCGTTCCAAAAGGAGATGGAGATGGAGACGATGGAAGATCTTGGGGAAATATTTGGTTCTCGTTCCGCCCACTATATTTAGAAGGAGAATGCTTTCTCCCGGGCGAGGGCAAATCATTTTAGATACGAGCAAAGTTGGAAAGTTGGGTTCAGAAGCAAGGGTATTCAACAACAGTGTATGATAAGCATTGCATCGGAGAACGATAGGTCAGGCTGATTATAAGAGGATAAAATAGCAATGTTTTACGTGTGTCAAATATATACATATGCACTGACAGAACCACATGAATTGGATATACCTCACACAAACCCGGGCATCCGTATGCATGGTATGTTTGTTGTGGTATCAGAAATAACCAGCCTTTACTACGAAGTCACAAGGTTCTTGCAACCTCTAACCATGTAGGTCCATGATTTAACCAGGGAGATGATAGGCCTATCATCTCCCTGGTATAACCTCTCTCAAATCACGATCTTTGTATGACCGGTATTCCAGTCTGTCGGTGAGTCGTCTTTGATGACAGACAGACCCATACCTTAATCACAAACCCTATGGCATAAAATTATCATCTGACGTCATCCCAAGATCCTATCTCCTCTCGATCACCGTGGAGGATAAGGAACGGCACGCGGGACCTCAAGAAGTTTGAGATGTTCAGTGTCATGTATACCTTGGCAGGCTACAACCCTGTGGTATGTGCTTATCAACACCGCCATAGACGTCATCGGAAAAGTGATCACGAGACTCGGGCTGCCATTTTATCACGTGATCTAACTTCTTATATCCTTTCTCTTGATATCCTTGCTATTTCGTCGCGATAACTTGAGCCAAGTTATTCTTGAAATGCTATATTGTGCGTCGAGATGATAGGGGAGAGGTGGCCAGAAGGTCAGATGGTTGGCGAGGCTATTGAACTTCAATTCAATTCAATTCATTTATTTTCCATTAAAATTCATAGTAAACAGTACATGAAAAATGAACAGCAAAATCGAAAGGACCCCAAGATAAGGAACAAGATGAGGAACAGAATGGCAGGGTGCAGGAGAGGGGGAATTGATATGAGTAAAAGATAAAGAAGGAATGAGGGGATAAAAGAGAGTATTAGGGTATATGTTATGGAATTTTACAGAGGTCTCCCATTGGGCAGTCTGGGTGCTCTAGCCAAAGTAATGAGAAGATTAAAATCATTATATTGTAAGAAACAAAAAGAGAACAAGGCGTGAATGTCAGTCAAATTTCTTTGTGCTCATCACTGTCTTCTTCGAGAGCCGATGTCTAGAGTAGAAGATGGAACGTGGCAATCTAAATTTACACGTGTCGTCATCTTGTTTCGTTTTTTCATGATTATATAATCAGAAAGTTCATCAGGACTTCGGACCTTTTTTCATGACGAGTCATCATGATGTGAGGCATTATGAACTTTTGTCGAACCGCAGTCTAGTTGCCGTCTAGTCCTTATATCATGTTTTAAAAGCAGGTGTCCTCGTGGAGAGGGTCAGGTGAAGCCGCACAAGTACATTTCGTAGCCGAATGGCACACCACAGTGACAAAATAGATTAATGTTGAGACATTTTCACAGTATCTACTTTGGGCTTTTGAACCACGAGAGACGTTCATCTCTATGAAGTTATTGCCTTGTTGCCAAGTTTCACCATTAAGGCATTAAAGATTTAAACCACAGAGACCTGTTTTTAAAACCACTTACAGGTGCTATTGTTGTGGTATCATCATTTAAATGGGTTAGGTTTCCTCGTGGGTTAAAAGGCAAGTGCTTATTGTTTAAATATTACACGAGTTGGTCTTATAGACAAACTGATTCGAGCCGTGATTTCAAAACGCATCAAACTTGGCGCCAGAAACTGCTTTTGTTTGAGTCACCGCGTGGATCTCCAGGCACCCAGAACTGAGTTAAAAAGCCATTGCTGTTGTTGGGTATCTATGTATTTGGGAGGTGTCAGAAAACATTTATGCTATGAATGGCATAGGTTTACCAACGGAACCATGAAGGGTTGCCTTTTCTCATCAAAGTCACACTCTTTTCGTCCTTTCTGACACACGGGCAGCGGAGACAATGAATCCCAACCCCCAATGTACTCTCTGTCATGCCTCAACGTCACACACATGTTGCATGACTAAACAGACCACTGTCTGCCATGGGGCTTTGGCTTTGGCGAGGAGAGTGACCACAGGGGCGACAATCTGGGAGGGGGACAAACCTGAAAATGAGCAACCCCAAATTGCCATAAAAAAATACAGGTGTGTCTACTCCTCTTTCACTCTTTGAACAAAAACAGTTATGTCGTCAATCAGGATATGAGTTGTCATCAATCGAGACAATTTCAATTCTACAGAGCATGTTTCATCATGGTGACGTGATGTTTTACTGTGTCATGGAGAGCGATAAATGTCACTTAAAACATCTCAATCCGTTGGAAGAATGCTCCAAATGAGGAAGTGGTGATGACTTGTGTCTAAGATGCTGTGAATGAATTGCTTTCGTTAAGGTGATTCTTTATAGCAGAAGAGTCGTCGATTCATGTCCCTGGATATTAAGAATTTGGGGCTCAATTTCTGCTGAGCGGACCCAATAAAGACGGACATTGGACGGTACATTGTACAATCCTCAGAGATCGAGCTTCTCGTTTTCAATGACGTATCTGATCATTTCCTACATCCCGCAATCGAGGAGTCGATAAATTATGATCTGGTATAAATTATGATCTGGTATCTGTCGTTCATGATAATTTCCCACACATGGATCGTAAATTGCCTTGGGGAAACTTATACTTATAGGTTCACGCCAAATTAACATTGTCTTCTATTTTCCCAAATTAAACTTTGTTATTGTATAATCTGATAACATTGTGGTTTAATAGAACAGGCATATTATACTTGTTCTACTTTATGGATTATTCATGCACCGTTTACAGCTAAAAATAATTAGCACTGATCAAATTAGGCCGAATTACACTGACATCGATTGACTGTCTTGTTTCTCATCTCATTTTAACGTTAAGGGCGTACACAGTAGTGAAGTAATACAGACGGAAAGTATCAAAATAGTGGCCTGCAATGCACTGATAATGAGGTACACTTAATAATGTTAATAAAACCCTATTTTCTGCAGTATGTTATTGACCGACGCCTGAAAAGGAAATAGTCATTGCTATTTGCTGGCACGCGTCGGCAATATCTGAACTCCACCAGAGCCATGAACTGTGAACGACCCTCCGTATGAGCAAGGATTGTGCCTCTGGTATGAGTATGTGTATCCTCATCGTAAAAGAGGAAAAGAGTGTATGATTTTACAGTAATTTCTTGTAATCATTTTTATCAAAATAAATATACATGACATGTATTTGTATACACTGCATCTGTGAACCCTTGAGCAAAGTGATGTAAGAGCTGGATGTTGTATCCAGAGTTCCTATCCAAATGTGTCATCAGATTCTATCCTGTCCTCTATATTATTAGCAAGACTATTGCCCCTTTGGCAACCTCCACATAATTATGTTGAAATCGTCTGGAAAGTATTCTGGAATGAAATGAATAATCTGTTGAAATGTGAAAGGTTTGGTGAGACGGTGATAAGCGATCCTCGTTACTGAGGCCGACTAACTCACTTTCCTGTTGAAACTTTAGAGGCGCCAAAAGTCTTCTTTTTTTAATAAATCTGAACAAACTTTTTTTTTGTGTGTCGTCTGATTCAGCGACCGTTCCATGATTCAATTTTGAATGGATAGGGACCCCATTAGGCTAGTATTTAACAGGTTGTATTTAACGCGGGGGTATTCAAACTTGTGATTGACTAGTTCCCTCGCCAGATAGAAATGATGCGCTCCACACCAAGCCCAAATAACTCTATCTTGGCACGATTGGGGGGGGGTACTGCTAGCTTTCAAACACCATATGAGATTTAAGTCTACAGTAGAGCCTCATACTCTCTAAAAATAATGTAAATCCACTTTTGGTGGTTATATTTGGGAACACTTCGTTTGGGTTGGATCCAAGCTCAAAACAGTGGAATCCACACTCTAAAAAGTAATTCAACAACTATTTTAGAGTGGATTCCACAATAAATTGGAGTGGATTTAACTCCAAAGGAGAGTCGATCCCAAATGATTATGACTCCTACGACATTACATTTCCACTCTAGACCTTTAATACGTGTAGATTAAGAACCAAATACTTACAGTATGCATGATATACATGTAGGGTAAAATGACTCGACAGATTGGAGCTAGGCCAAACAGCTTTTGCTCATCTAGTAAAATTATGCGTCATCCAGTTAAATTTCTGAACAGGTTTGAATAATTTTGATTTTTTTCTTTTCTTTCGAGGAAGATAGGAGGCCCTCTTTGTAAAAATCATATTAATTTCTTACATATGTACATCTCTGGAATTAATATTCTTTCAAGTTCTGACGGTTTGCACTGTGAGTGACCATGGATTTACAACGAATTATTAATCCTTTGTTTGACAGTACTATACCTCCCCCAAAACATTCCGACTTAATCCATCAGGCATCATTCTTCAAGCAACTGTCTCTCTTTCTATATATCTCACTATCTCTCTCTCTCACTATCTCCGTCCCTCTCCCACTCTCTATCTTCCTATCAATGTCTCATATCCTCTCTCACTTACTCATGAATATGGGACAAATATGGAAATTGAACTAAAATAGGCAGACGGCTCACTAAGCAAGCATCGCCTAATGTCTTCAAAAATACATTTCTTGTATTTTTGGTTGAACCACAGGAAACTGCTTAAAACGTTTCATAGTACCTCTTATTCGCTCTCACTAATCCGTGAAAAATCTTTCTCCGTCTCATCAAACATCCAATTCATTCCTCACAATTATCAAGGGTGACCTTTCCGTCTTCATTCGCATGGGAAAAACTATCCCATCATCAGCAGCAGTCTGTCTGTACACGGCAATTCACATCTCTGTACTGTTTACAAACAAAGCAAACTTCGAAAAGTAATGTAAGTTTTCATCGTGCCAACTGGCAAACCGTTTAATTGATATTTTTATTGCAAGTTTTTTTCTTTTTTCCACAATATAAAAAATACATATCTGTTATTTACAAAAATTCAATTAAATTAATAACAAAAATGAACGTATAATCCCACATCAAAATTCATGAGGAACAATATATTACTAAATTCAACAATCTTCGGGTACTGAGGTATCTGAGTGATGACAAATAAATAGGACATGTCAAAAGACAACTTCAGTTTTCACACAAACATTTAAACAAGAGAAATAAAGACACACATAATAATATATTGACCTATGCCTAATTTTTGGTCACCGCTTAAAATGATTCAGGCACAACGGTGGACTTTGAATTGAAATTATTCAACATTACTGGAAGGATCAGGGGGATCAGAAATGTCTTTAATTGTAGTGTTGGCTTCAATATAGTAAGGGGGAAATGCACCATGTTAACCATAACTTCAAGTACACACATCTCTTAAAGCAGGTGAAGTTTTAAATAATAAATTTTTTGTAAATTCACTATTAATTTTCATTATTTTTTTCCAAACCTGAGCAAATAAAGATTGCAATTAAGAATTCAAAATTCAAATTCAAAATTAAACGACACAACATTTAAATTTTTAATTCATTTAACTATATTGACACCAACCACAAAACAAAATAACAAATGAAAATCAATGATGGCAATTTAAAAACTTTCACAGAAGAGAAAAGGATCAACCTTTTCCTTTCAATCGATTTATAAATGTAAATACATCTATTCCAGTAAATCGCATATCCAGCCCAAGAATATGTTAGATTTTAAATAGATTCCCAAATAAAAGTAATAATCCATACATCAGATTTCTAAAAATACTTCTATACCTTCAGTCAAAACATGGAAATAAAATCTATTCCACTTGAATTACAATTCCTGTATATCACAATAAGAATTCCTTTTCAATAAATAATAATGCTGGGGCTGATAATTAAATTGCTGTTAAAAATGGAAAAGGTGTTGAGATTAAATGGGCAACTTTTAAATTTCAAAATATGATTTTAAGTAGAACTATTGAATTCAACTGATAATTGAAGTGGACTAAAGTCACATACAAATGTCATTATTTGGTTTGCAACAATACAGAATTATCAAATAGGGCATGAAGGATGTGACATACATGTTGAAATAGGACAAATTTGTAAATATTATACTTGTAAGGCAACTGCAAAGAGTTGCTGGTATTTATTGCATTTTAGCAAACAAGCTTATAAAATTCTTAAGGGAATTGGCACATTTAAGATACAAAATACTTTGCTATCCCTTACAAAAATGCTTGCATCTACCATATGCAAATTGACCATGTCACACCCTTCTTCAATGGGGTATTATACATTCATTCAATAGGACAATCTCACGTTTGCAGCAAGAGGCAGCAAATTTAATATCACACACTGGGTTTTAATAATGTTCTCAAGTTATTTCTTCACCTAATGAACAAGCCTCACTGAGGTCATATATAAATAAATAACCAGTATCTTTTCATCTCAAAATATTCACACCTTAATACTTTGCTGCCCCTTTAAAATATGACAACATGACATCACTTAGCAAAAACAGGGAAATATTGCACTTGATAAAACGCGACCACAACACAGCCACTAGCACCGCATCTGTAATGGCAGAATACGCGATAAATAAAACGACACAATTTGGAAGGTTACTCCAGTTGTGCGTTGCAGGAGTCCATTGGTAGGATGATGCATAACAAGGTTTGTTAGCTGTGTTGGGCTACAGGGACGAACAAACAGTCTCTAACTTCTCCATCCTCAATACCAGAGTCTGATGAATCGGAATCTTGCGAGTTTGAGAGCAATTTGACACTGGACAATGTCTGTGAAACAACATCACTTGCACGATTGTGAATGAAACAGTTTGAGGGGTGCGATACTGTGCATTGGCATGTTTGTGCCTTGTGGATGTCCTCATGGCTAGAGTTGGTGCTGCTGTATGGGCTATTGTCCAAGCTATTCATAGAATGTCCAGTGCAGATGATCTTCTGGCCACCATTGTCTGTTTGACCCTCCCTCATCCACGGATGATCAAGAATGTCCTCAATCTTCAATCTGTGCTGGGGTTTCACCTGGAGCATCGACTGAATCAGATTTTTCAGCGAATGCGACAAACCATCGCGGAAATAGAGCTCAGCTCTGCAGATTTCATCGTCTTTTTCAAAAGGAATGTCACCACAAGCCATATCAAAGAGTAAGATTCCAAGTGACCAGATTGTAGCCGAGCGTCCATGGTATCTGTGTGACGTAATCCATTCAGGTGGGCTGTACACTCTTGTGCCTGCAGAGGAGACAAAAATTAAGATACTTCATTAGAAAATGTTTTACACGATTACCGGTAAACACGATTACCGGTAAACACTATAAAACCTCTACCTAACACTAAACCATGATTATATGCATCAGTATTCCATATTCTTCACTGAATTATGATCTGGGGGAGAGTTCACCGAGGCATAAGTAACATTTCTTCCCAGGTTTGCATAGGCTTACTTGGGTTGAATAGTTCACCCGCCGTTTGACGTCATACCCTGAATGGCTGTGTAAATGTCAGTCGCAAGCTCCTCCTCCCCTAGACCCAGTAAGTGAAGTGCACTATACACACACACACATGTATGTGTACACACTAGTGAATTCCATACATTTCTTCCCCTAGCACTTTGTACACACATCTGCACTACCTCGCACAGTGCGAATTAGAGTGAGCTAGCTAGCTAGACCATGTCCTCTCAAAGACTCAATATGGAGTGAAAACATTTTCAACATTGCATTGAACATTACTTTCAAGATCTTGATCAACCTAGTCTATAGAGAGATATTTGTACATCAGTCTACAAGTACAACAACATGTACATCAGATTATTTTCTTCTTTGAAATGTTTATTTCACTTAAAGTTATATTTCACTTGCTCACTATCCCAGTTAAAGAACATATTCATCTTCATTCTACCAAAAAGTCCCAATGGAATTAGATATACATGTACATGTGGATCTCAAATCTATGACTCTTATGAGCATCTCTACGAGCATATTTGCTGGATATTAATACAGCTCTTTTCAACTTTTTTTTTCTTTGAAAAAAAAAATTATCAATGTGCTTTCCAAACTCACCATCAAAATCTTTGTAGACTGTATCCTTTAGGAAAGCACCAGAGCCAAAGTCAATGATTTTAAGATGTCCAGTTTTCAGGTCAACCAATATATTTTCATCCTTCAAGTCTCTGTGTACTACACCAGCCTCATGGCAGCGGCTTGTAGTTTCCACAATTTGCCTGAAGAAGCGACGGCAAAGTTCTTCTGTCAAAGGTCCTTGCTCGGTGATGAAGTCAAAGAGATCTTTGGCAGGATCAGGCCTTTCCATAACAATAACAAAACTCTCGGGTTGTTCAAAGTAGTCCAACATACTAATACAGCCATGGATTGAAGAAACACGCTTCAGAAGGCTAACTTCGAGTGGAACTTCTCTGCCGTTGAGCTGTTAAAATAAAATAAGGTAAAAAGCAACATTAGACACATGAAAATATAGAAAGAGACATTAATATTAAACTACAGAACCTTGATCCTATTTAACAAGTTAAAGAAAAAGAAAACGATATTGCATGAAAAGTACTAAAGTCTCAAGTCTTGACTCTTGTCTAAAATTTGTAAAAATGCTAGTTGTAATGTATTAAATATTATGAAAGCGAAAAGTAAGAATTCTAAAAATCAAGATAATCTGAGGAAATGGTGTTGCAACTAAAAACATGAATTTGCATTTTAGTTCACAAACAGAACAAATAACAACCGGTGTCTGCGTTCTAAATGAATGTATTAAAATTGTCTTTGAAACAGGGAGTCATGAACAGCTGATTGTGACCGGCGAAATTGACTTTATTTGGCATTCCGCCAGCTGATGCGAACCGGCCGGTCTAGTCTGCGTTTACAAGTCTTTGTTCAACAGATCGCTTTGTGTGTATGTGTGTGTGAGTGTAAGATGGAAATGTGCAACACTCACCTGCACCCAGTCGTTGACTTTCTCCTTATTCACCAACTTGATTGCGACCTGAAAAATACAAAATAGAAAAAGGAATGTTAATGAAGATTTAAGGTAAAAAAACTGGAAGAACATAAAAATTACAATCTACGACCATTGGAATAAGTGCATGTCGAATATTTCTATTTTACACATTCAGCTTCAGTTGCACATCACAATACAATAACATTGCATTCGCAGTAACGCACTTAATGTCTATAGAGTCTACTCACCGGCAAATTGTCAGAAATCCGAGACCCTGCGTAGACTGTACCAAATCCACCGCTTCCAATCAGAGAACCGATGCTGTATGTCTTCTCAAATGATTCTCGCTGCTTTCCTGTAAAACGAAAATAGAGAAACATTTTTGTTACATACTGAAGTCTCGGAACTGAGAGAAAAATACGAAGAACAGACAGAGAAATAGTAGGCTCCATCTACATAGATACAGGAAGAAATGGACATTTGATTTTAAGTTGAACTTACCGTTGCGATCAGCTGATGTTCGACCCATATTTTTAACGTTCATGGAGCAAATTTCGGCAAACTGACTTGTCAGCTTCCGAGGTAGATTCATGTTGAAGTTATAGGAGAAATAATATTGTCACTCTGTTGTGATGAAGATAGAATACGATCCGTAAGTATAATTCCAAGAGCGTCGGTTATGTGCTTTCACGACGAGAGTTGTGTTTACTACTGAAATATTTGATGTTCGTCGGGTGACTATAGTAAAAATTGCCACGACCACACAAAACACTAAACACAGGCAGGCCAACCGTACCGTGCATGCAATCCCCGCCTCATAACATCGGGGCTTGGAGTCAGTGACTAATGAATATTCATCAGAGGTATATCCATCCG
This sequence comes from Mesocentrotus franciscanus, assembly GCA_037976565.1. Classification (NCBI taxonomy): domain Eukaryota; kingdom Metazoa; phylum Echinodermata; class Echinoidea; order Camarodonta; family Strongylocentrotidae; genus Mesocentrotus; species Mesocentrotus franciscanus. The sequence goes on along the minus strand of CP137666.1, from coordinate 16,249,920 downwards.
CGCGGTGATCAAAACAAAGCTCTAATGGTATCGGTTTTCTAATAAAAACATTAACTAAACATGGAAAATATGATATAATGATCTTCATTTGGTTTCATAAATGAATTTGTGATGGTTTGCATGTCATCAAATGCTTTTGAAAATGATAAAATGTTGATACTAATTTAGTCGCGTATGCCTTTTCACGGGTTTGTCAACGGTTTTAACGTGTATGATATCGTCGCATGTGATTGGATGTTTTTTTCTAAACCAGCGGACCAACCAAAAAATGTCATGCATATTCATAAGGTTGAACGTACATTACTATCTCGCTCTCTCCCGCCAGGTGAACTTTTGACCGCGAAATCTCGGCGTGCATAAAAAAATGTCTGGATGATGTGCCTGCAAACTGCTTTTTTCCTTCAGCGTCTGCCACATTCATATATGATTGAACATTCGTACATAAAGATGAAAATTATCATGTTTATGACAATACTTCTACAAGTCATTCAGAAATCATAATTAATCTTGTCATGAAATATAACAAATATGTTGCATTTGCAGACAAGAACTAGACCTAAAACATGGGCCTAGTATAATTACAAATACGGCTGTGTAAGTATTACTAGTATTAGACCTTACTTTTTTCAATAAGAAGAAGTAGACAAAAAACACCGACGAAAAGCTTTCCAAAGTAGATGGAACGTGGAAACATGTACTAGTATACCACAGCATTGACTACATAACAGATACTCATATTGCAAGATTGTTTGAGCGGATTTCAAATGGAAAAAACTTCAATCATGCCTCAATACTTGGGCATGGAGCCAGATAGTGCTCACCAGCGACCGAGACCATGTAGACAGCATATGCCTAACTCTGCGACATAATATCGCGTGTATGCTACGTCGATCCATATCCCCGCCCAACGTACGGTACGCTTGCCTGATTCAAATTTGATGCAGACGACATGCTCTCATAATAGTCGTTGAGGACGCTAGACCTCTCACCAATATGCTATTAGTATGCAAACGACAGAAGTTCTATATGAAACAACTCAACGTTGTACAATGTGTATGTACTAGAGCAACTCAGATTTCTTAGTACTTTACTTTTATATTTTACATTTCAACACTATAATTCAACAAGCATTTTCCAATGACGATCATCAGTGAACTATTTTCAATCTTTCAATATTATCAATCATTATACTTTATGCATTATCATTGGTAATCTTCTAAATTCTAACTGAAATGATGCATGTAGTATTACTTATTCAATTAATTATATTATTTCCATGTATTTTGCACATTGTTTGTTTTCATATTTGTTATTATGCTCATGTTACATGTAAATACAATCTTTTGTAGTCTTTTCATTGAAAACAAAATCCTTTTGTAAATATTGGTCATACTATATTTTCCTACAAAGATCTCTTTTCCAATCCACAGTTTAAGTTTATATCTTTTTCTTAATTTGTCTAAAATTAGTATTCATTTCATTATTATCATTACTATTAATATTAATATTATTATCATTATTATCAATATAAAATCGATATCATTATTATTATCAATATTATCAATATCATTATTATTATCATTATTATTATCATTATTATATCTCTTTCATTCTCTATCTCTCTCCACCGTGAGACTCGATTACTTCCAATGACGTCAAACGATTATTTCCTCATGACAACATTCCAATCAAAACAATCTGGAGACGTCACATCATCAAACAAGGAAGGATTTTTTATCTGATAATATTAGACCTATACTATCCACTCGAAACATCAGACTCGCATATGCTCACATATAGTAAATTTGTTGTGATATAATACTTTCGACTATTTTGCATAAGTAAAACTTGCCAGCCCATGAATGTCAACAAAGTATCCTAAGAACGGAACAACACAAACTTCATACACAAAAGACAAGTGGATGTAAAGCCATAAGTCTGCTGCGCCAACTCCTTCGCTCCCGTTCCAGAATGGAAAAACAGAGCCCTATAGCTCTCCAACGTATGCACGATAGATCTATGAACTTTTGAAAAGTTTCTCACGCAGGTACAAGACAACACAATGCAGGGTGAGGTTAGAGTCGAAGAATGCGTGGAATGTGGCTACCCTGGGACACCTACGATGACCCGCTATTGTTTGGGTATTATATATTTCAGGGGTAGCCTCGCCCGTCTTAACCGGTGGTCCGACTTGGTACTGCCAGGCAGTCGTCGCGAGTCATCGTGATTCAGCTCTTTTTATGATTTGAATATTATCATTATTTTATCGAAGTTCACGTTAATGAGGATAGAATGCGAGCACTCAGTAATATATTTCTTCAGGGAGATATAGAGGTCTAGTACTAGTAGTAGGCTTTCCTAAAATTATAGCTAATTCATTATACCGATATTGCTAGTATGAAACCAATACTATTCGAAGATTCATTGATAGTGTTCAAATATAATTATACAAGTATATACCTAAAGCGTCCAATCGTGAATATTGCCAGTATCCTTGAATATCTCATTGCCAGGCATAGTACAGAATGATATAGAGATGAATGATTGTATAATTATATTCCTCAAACCTTACAAGTTACATACAGTACACCAATTCAGCCATATACAAAGAACAGCTGTCCTGTAATTATCTCATGGATAACCTGTCGGGTGATTATCTGGTATTTTCACTGAATAAGTATATTTTACGACTTTCATTTTCCTCTTTATTGTTGATATTATTATTATTATATTACGACTTTCATTTTCCTCTTTAATGTTGATATTATTATTATTATTATTATCATTATTATTATTATTATTATTATTATTATCATCATTATTCTCATACCATACTAACGTACATCAGTCTGCGTCATAAATATGCCAACAAAAATGATGGCGCAAAATGAAAACGAATTTAATGCTCTCATTGGCCACAATTTGAAACCAACATGTAGGCCACCCCTAAAAGCTTGGTCACTAATTGTGTAACCCCACAACGGTTTATTGATTAGTAACGAACTGTCCGATACTTGATGTAAACAACTGTTTCCGGATGAGCCAGATTTGTATCTGTACACATCCTCATGAATATTCATCCTAACAATTCCACAAATCGATATGGTTTCCGTTGTCTGCATCGACAAGTCTCGTAGTCTGAGAAACAATGTCTGTTTTCTTTTGTAATGTATTTCATTATCAGTGAAGACGAAAATAAAAGAAAAACGACATTATAATCATGTTTTATACAATGCAAATGAGGCCTCGCCATGCAATTGTGTTGCGAATTGAAGTATGCAAAGCAACCTTTTTGAGATATTCATGTTCGCGATTCACCATAGTCTGCATTTTAAGACTAACATACTAGTTACGGCGCGAGCGTCACGTTGCCGAAGAACGGTTCGACTGTTTGTAAACAAAACTCAAATTTCTTGGCGCGAAGCCCTGCTGGAGTGGCGTTACCAGTATACAAATTCAAGTTGGTATGTGGTGATCGAGGAAGGGGGTACAAAGTAGTCCCGGTGTCTGTATACACCTAGACTGGATCATGACGATCTAAATATCGTTAGGAACGGTCATGTGTTTATGTTATTGTTTTTAGGTGTCTCGTAACATGTAACGTTGGAGTCCCGCCAAATTTTATGAACTATAATATACCACACGAAGTCATATGAATGGTTTCTAGGTATGTTCTAGGAAAGATTTTTGCATAAGATACCGGGACTATAGGGGTGATTTTGACATTCATAATTATTTATCATCACCATGCATAGATTGACGTCAGCAATGTCGCTCATTATTTCAAATTTTAATTGAAATTTCTCTCTCATGACTTCCACTGAATTGAATTTTTCTGTGACCTTCATCTCCGTAGTCACGAGTTGAGATGTCTGTAATAGAATGTTGTCCCGTGATCGTAATTTCTTATTGGAGGCTACCTCTCGGAGAATGTTCTTCTCATGGCAGATAGCCAGCATAATCGTTGGATGATATACCAGCAATATGTTTGCATCAAAGGTTCTTCTTACAAAATAATACCACGTAATGTTTCAGGAATTACTGGATTATTCAACGAAATTTTGATGATTTTACGTCTGACGTAAAGACAGTATACGATCACATAATAGTAGACAAGTCATGCTCTCCCCCCTCTCTCTCTCTCTCTCTCTCTCTTTCTCTCGGTCTCTGTTCTAAACAATCTCACCATCATCAATACAAAATAAAACGAAACATGTATCATCAATACAAATTAAAACGAAAACATGGTACATGTATTATCAATCTATAATAGAATTGATTTCAAATGAGCATCGTCTCTGACAACCAAAAGCTTATATCTACGTCATAGCATAAACAATTCGATTTCACCCGCAAAATAATTGCATTAATGACAGTTTTTTAATGGATTCTCGCCAGAATAAAAACAAAACATGTCTTATAAATGTATTTCAATTGAGTTTTGAAAAATATTGATGTTCTGACAACAAAAAGCTTACTAGAGTATACTACCTATAATATTGGATTCAATCCATAAAATCCATCCATGGGTTCTGTAACAAACAATATCGTTAGATCATAATTCATATAGCTGCAGTGAAGTACTTCTTGAGTTTACAGAACGATAAACCAGTGGCAAAAAAATTCTAATAATTATACCTCATAAAAGGCTCATATAATATATAGTTTTCAAGACAAACAATAATTGGCACACCACGCAAGTTCTGACCTGGCCTACACTACATACAATAATTGAAGCTTACATATATCACTCATCCTGCATGGGGACCTTTTACGAAAAGTGAAATTATTTCGAAGGCATGGCGGGAAAAATAGAGTCCTACCACGAAGGTTTGGTCTTGTTTCTCTGATTATAAAACATACAACCTCAAATTTTATAGGCACCTTCTTAAAATAAAACTTAGAAATAGTGTGAACAAATGTCATACCAGAAACTAATGATGGTCTGGCTTTTCTGCACGTAATCACTTTGAATGAATCAGGCTGGGGGTACATCAGATCCTGGGGACCTATACAGGTAATCAAAGAAAAGAGATGTTCAGTCTGTCCGGGGTGGCATTGTTCACCGGCTAGCAATAACTGTCGTTCAAAGTGGGGTTGTCAAGGAAACAGAGTAACAATTACACAACCAGCCTCTCGCATGATGCCAGAGAGGTATTCAACAGGGGATCGACGCAATCAGCGTGAAGCCAGCTGATGCCTATTGTTTTCCAATGTTATTGAACCTAGGATTTGAGCTTTGATTGTATAGTTGTATCTTCACTAAAAGCTGAAACCAATCTCTATACACGCGTAATCATGAACTTGCCCCAGAAAAGTGACCCCACGCAAACTTGTGCTCTTCTTTTATGAGTACAACAAAATTTGCCACATTGAACAGTCATTATTTGATTTTCGTTCGTTCCGACAAAATAATAGTGCGTGTGGGGGGGCCTTTAAAATCACAAAATTTATTGGAGAATAAGAGTGACAACATTATGATTCTAATATGGTCAAAGTAAATACTTTTCCTGAGGGTATTTGTATAAAGTTCAGGAACACATGCAGTACATGCAGGCGTGGGGGAGGGGCTACTTAGGAGTAATTATCTTCAATCAATTTCGTACCTGTGAATACCATTTTAATACAATTATAGATTCTGCACTTCAGTGAACGTTTCGGCCTCATCTGCCCCCCGCCCGTAGGACGTATCCATGACATGATGATCAGGCGTCAATGTGCACGATCTAACGCCGCATTTCTCAGCTCCTGTCACATGATTAAGAGAGCAATTTCATCAAAAGGTTTCCATATCGAATCAGATCAGTTAAAAGTTTCGACCGTTTTTAATCTATGAGGTCAAATTTTTCCCATAGAAAATGTAAATCCGATTTTATTCGCACCACTCGCACCAGTAATCATTAAACCTAACCTTTAGTCATGACAATTATTCAATTAGGTTGAAAAAAGATCTGCATTACTGAGTTCGTTTAGTAGTAATAGCACTTTATCCATTTATGAGGGTTTTTAGACTGACAGATTATGAGAACACACTTATCACCTAACATTCCAATTTTATTTCGATTCCATCTTTAAAGTTAGGCAAATAAAGTGACGCCTTTTTATTGAAAGTTTTGGAAGTCCCAACATTATGAATGCTCTTGATCGTCAAAGTAATACTTTTCTTTCATCGTATTCATGTTGTGTACTCATAAAACCTGATTTTTTTTTTTAAAATCTGGAATTAAATCTTAAAAACATACAGATGGTTGAGGTTAAAATACAAAACGCCTCATTATACTGAACTACACATTCACACCATCCTGGGCCATGCCAGGGCATCACAATACCTGCAATAATCTGCAAGATTTGTAGAAACTTCTTTGATTGATGTTTGTAAGGAAACCCCAATCGCTTTTCATTGCCTTTTGTTTTAATAGTAACTTGAGAACAATAGTCAATTAAAATACATATTTATATTATTATCGTTTCGTTCAGTCTTTTGTTTGGTATGTTGATGATTGGGGTGACGCGCATAAAAATGTACACGGCCACCCCCTAAATTAGCATATATACGCGCTTGCGTAGAAGACCACACCCACAAAATAGTTCAGGTGTCTCGCGCATGGTTTTTATGCACGCGAAGCAGATGCGCATGATGGAATGTGAAGAATTTAGGTTATCCGAGGTCATCCTCCTTTCCTTTTAGCTAGCTCAGGGGGGTATTTCATCAACATTTGTCCACCGACAACTGTCGGCGCCGACTAAATTTGACCAATCAGAGGCCTGGAAAATAGTCGGTGACAATAAAATTGTCGGTGAAAATGATATTAGTCGGTGAAAACCACCGACTAATTGTTTCATGAAACGCCCCCCAGGCCTCGATTGGATAGAGGTGAATGACCTCAGTTCGAATCCCTGGCTACATTAAATTCCACGTCATTTTGCAACAAAATCGCGGGTAACGTACGGATCGACATGTCATAATGCATCCCTATGCACCTGACATTAAATTCAACAATTAAAAAGAGCGTTAATCTTCTTTTGTTCCTGAAATAATTATGAACGTTTTAAAGGAACCAAAAAGTTCCAATGCAATCTGAACAAAACATTTACAAGTTCTTTTACTTAAGTTTAATTAAGTTCCTTCTCCCTTTGGGCACTACTCAAAATATGTTTAGATAGCATATTAGTATGGGTCCTCTAAAGAAATAGACCCTCCTGAGCCATGAATTTTTGAAAAATTTAAATTTTAGTAGTCATTTTATATGCCTGAAACAGATGAGAAAGTAGTCCGGCACTACATCACATTGACATTACCAATTCAGCCAATTTGAAGTGCCCATACGTATAGTGATTACAACTTTCAAAAATTCATAACTTTCTTATATTTAGTCAGATTTAATTGAAACTTTCATCAGTTTGCTTCTCTGATTTTTCTGCTTTCTTTTAGAGTATATAGTTGTCTAGTTGGGTTGGATTTCCCTTTAATGTTAAATAGTTCTAAAAATATGTGTTCTATTCTTATTCATTCTTCATATCAAATAATGACGTGACAAAGTGGAAGCCGTGATTATCAGTGACCCTTTATTATGTTCATTTGTCATTGAAATAGCCAATGTTTTGTTTGTTTATTTGATTTGTGTGTTTATTCACTTTTTAATGTAGGACCTTAAAATCTACATTTAAAAGGGTCGTGGAGTGAGAGCGTTTTCAAAATGGTTGATTCAATAGTTTTAAATGCGTGATGAAACCTTTGTAATGTTGAATCCAGCAATATAAACATTACCCCAATGGACCCGATGAACGTGATGAAAGCTTGCCAAACACCTTTAAAGACACCTTTAAAGACACCTTTAAAGACACCTTTAAAGACAAGGCCTTCTCGTTCTTGAATTCATTTTGAAAATGCTGTCACTCCTCGGTGATTTAACATGTTAGTTTTTGGAGTGATGAATGGCAATAAGTGTCACTCGTAAATTAAACCATATTCACAAGAAACTGTGTCGCTTTGTTATTTTTTTGATTCGCTTCTATGTTTTCGGGATTAAAAAAGCATTTTTGCGCTCGTAAATTGAACATCTTAAATCATAGTAGGCCTATTCTCATTGGTTTAATTTGTTTTGCATCAGTGTGCATTGCTAAAGTAAACTGAAAAGTAATGTTTGTTGACTAGTTTTGTTCTGTTATGGGCATTAACTCGCAGTTACGCGCCGGTTCGTAGACAAGTTTGCTTCACCTCAACAAAGCCTGTAGCCATATGGCGGAAATCCGAAAAATGACGTCATAAGGAACGTCACAGTCATGTTCGAAGAAAAAATCAAACAGATGTTACAAGCAGAAAAGTCGACGTCCAAAATCTGGACGCAAGAGGATCTACCAGTTTTTATATAATTATCCTGCTACTCTATAACACGACACACGATATTCTAACACGAAAGACAATGCAATCTGTCATGACCATTTTATTCAAAAAGTAGACTATAATATTTTCATGACGTGTGGTAACAACAGGGGTAGAATTGTTTTTTTATTTTTTACTTGATTTATTAGTCAAGTTCAATGTGACATGAATACAAAGAGTAAAATGATATCATAAAATGAGAACAAAATACATGTAATAATAATAATAATAACCTGACAGGATGATCCATGAAAGCTGAAAAGCTTATTTAAATACTTCGTGTCGTGGAGCAGTAACTGCGCCGCAAGCAAGGAGTGCCAAGATAACAATCAAAGCGCGTGACCAGGCACTTTGACATTTCATTGAATGACGTCACACCTACCACTCTCTCCGAGTAATGATGGGAGACATCGGGGCTATACAACATAACGGATTTATCCCTTATAGCGATCCGTTACTAAGAATATGCCTTTTGATATGCGAAAATTTTAGAAGTATATAGTAAGCGTCGGTGACCATTTCTGGTGAAGTGTCTGTTTATTGTAACAGTATTATCATGATAATACTATTTTGAGTTATACTTCCTTGTTCGGAAATAGGTATGTTGTCATTGGGCATATGCCCATATCCTGCATTTGTAAATATCCATGTATTTTCACAACAAAATATCAACAAAGACTAAACAATGTCAGTTTATTTCCTATTCATTTCATTTAAGATAAATCATTTCTGTCTTGCATTATTACCATGGACCTACTAGTCCATGATTATTATTTAACAGTCATGCATGCAGATACCTGGTATAAGTGGTTTTATTGTAGCCTATATAATAGACCACGGTTGTTTTAAAAATGTCGTAACAAAATACGTAAATAATTCATTCGTTCATTTTAGCGTAGACTCAATCTTAAACCTAATTAAATGCTTTGAAAATGGGGAGTGGGTACAAAAACGAGGGGATGTATAGAAAAATGAAAACACAAACGTGGGCGTAATTTAAAAAACTTCTACCTTTGATACTCCCTATTTGCTGTAAAAATCATAATGATAAAAGGGAAAGTGGGCAGGTGAAGACTCAAATCCCATGCTATAATGTCAAAGTTGACGATGCTTCCCTGAAAAACAGAAACGCCTACGAGTTTTCCACCTCGTTGTTTCCAGAAAATGGGTGTCCAAAGCCTTCGAGAATAGCGTGGGCGTACACACACAACGCGCAGTAATGAATGAAAATATGAAATTGCTTGGCCTTTCTCGGCACGGTGCATGATGGACATATTATTCTCCATTTTCATTTTTAGCCCCCGCGGGGAAAATGAGAAGCATACACGGAATAAAATTAGATTTTGCCTGTATCGTGTCTAACGTTTTAATCCTGATCCAAAACAAGGAATATGATTCTTTTCAAAAGGATGTTTATGAGATCCTCAGAAACCACGCTCATGACTCAATGATTCTAGATGATGATAACAGACTATTATTTTTGTGAAGGATAATCGAGGTTTTTAGACAAGTGCAGAGTTCATGATAAATTCGGGCAATATAAGCACTGTAAACAATATTGGATGAAAATACATGAATAGGCATGGACATAATCATGATCTTTTTATAAATAAATATTTATCACAAAATCTTGATTATTTAGAACTGTACACAAAATCAAGCCCAAGAGGCCTCGCAGGCCATATGACAATAGTACTTTTCTTAGGGTTCGTAAGACCGGGCAATCTATAGCCACTTTTTGTTTAGGATTCACTAGACCAACGGTTGATGAGACCGATAATTTTAACTCTTTCCTCTAGGTCTAATGGGGCGGTGATCTTGTGGACCATTTAGAATTTCCTTCTTTCATGTGTATTTCCATATGTATTTCAGTCAGCCTCATGAGTCGTCGGCTCCTGGACCCATTTTTCATCTTCAGTCGTTCGTGTACATACTGTACTACATGCATGAATTCTCTCCACGATCATGATTGGATGATTTTTCGGAGCTTCCAACGCTTTGTATAGGTTCACAGATTTTCATTTTGATGTCAGTTCAAAATGAGCTTTCTCTGCGGTAGGTGTTTCTCATAATTTGGTCAGGTTTAACATAATGACCCATTTTCTTAACAGAGACTTACTCGGCATATAGCAAAATGCTTGTGAACGGTAAATTGAAAACTGCATTCACGCGGTGTAGGGTGTATAGAGCGTAGAGAAATTGGGATTCGATTCTTGACCTTTCAGTGTTTTGACCAGCTTGACCATGGTGAATGAATGACCGTGTATCAAATTTCCTTTAATCATTATACAGCTCTACAACACTTATTGCGTAATCACAACATTATTTTAATTAATGGAAGAGTTGAGAGAGAGAGAGAGAGAGAGAGACTATAAAAGTAGTGGTATTAGAACATGATCGATATACGGAAACCTTCCACAACTAGGGTGAATTAAATGAACACATTAGCCTACAATTTCACTATCACAGATGCTAAATAAATTATATGACGAATGTGGTTCTAAGAAAACATGCATTTCATTCTCGTGACGACTGTGAGTCTTTTTTTCCACCTATTCACCATTTTAAATTCCGCGTCATAATTATTGCCTCTAACGTCGTTACAATGGGAGTGCGAATTGACTCTATCAATCAGCCAGAAAGCATTCTTCTACGAAGGATAACCCGTCTTTTGGTGAACTGAGAGTGCTATTTCGACAACTTCTGGTATACTGATAGCCTTGAAATTGGCTCGCCGTATCACTCGGTGCCGTTATTGGTTCGTCGCTGCTGTGCTATTTTTAGCACAATCGCATTTGCTGTGACGTCAAGAGTAAGCGACCCTACGTCACACATTTAGAATAAGCAAACTCTGTGGTGTATTGAGCACTCCGTACCGCGCTATTTCTAGTGCACCGTCTATTTGCTAAATACAAATATTTCAAAGAAAAGCGTGTTTAATCTAAGAAATATAGTTTATGCTTTAGTTTCGGATTTCCGTATTTGCTAATACAACACAAACAAATAAATGACGCCATTGCAAAATTTATCTATCTCCTCATTTTCCCACCAAAATTAGTTTAAATCGTGTCTTATCTTGACAGGAAGTGATCTTCTCCATCCAAAATTGTATACCTCTTTATTTTGAATAATCATGATAATGCTGTTTATCAGCAAACCTCTTTATGTTCAAGATATTTGACGCTTGTATTTATTTTCTTTCTCTTGTCAGTTATCACGTGCAGCGGAAACATAGGTGTTCCCCCTCTTACCAACATTATTTTAATGTCCTTTAGGATATTAAATATTATTCCACCCCTTCGTTTTGAACAGATGCCCTTTTCATAGAAAAATATAGTTTCCGTTCCCCCATAAGATTATCACAATGGACTTGATGAACATAATGAAGGATTGTCACCCTTAAGGAAGACGAGGCGTTCATTCTTGAAATTCATTCATTACTGCATCAGATTTTGCCTTGGATGTGTAGGGAAAATAATGTCGCCAGAAAGTATAACTTCATCCATAATTCGTTCCAAAGACATTTTAATGGAAACATTGTCTTGAAATACTGCAGTAGATTTGGAAACACATATAAATTTGGGTCTTGTTGCATTGTCAGCCCCCTATCTCATAGCATGCAGGTTAATGAATTATTGGCTTATTAGGACTTATCAGCTGCCTAGTTGCCCCTTCTGCGACAAGAAAAATATATGATAAAGATAACTATCTGCTGCCATGAAATTTTATTATGTAGGGTAAAATAATCTGACTTATTCAATATTCATGTTAAAAACAGTCAGATTTTGATTTGTTGCGAGTCGTACGCACGAAAAATAAGTCGGGCTTTTTTTGTGTAAGCAGACGACAGTAAGTTGAGTCCACGTGACTAGATCAGAGACGTGCATGCAGGCGAAGGCGTCACGGTGATGAGTGCCTTTCACGAAATGATGGGCTTTCTGTCCTAGTTTTATAACGTTTTATCTGATAAAAATTCAATTAGATCAGGTCATTTTTAATCTATTTCAACTTAATAGAATATAAATTTACTCATTTTCAGCAACCATCGAAATGGACTATGAAAATTAGGCATATTTTGATGGCAGTTTTATGAAAGATTATTGCAAAATCGAAGTGCGAAATGCTGTCACTATTTTGTTTGAAAGCAAAATGATGAAAAATATTGATGGAAAATTAATCTCCACTGATATTTAATGAAGTCAGTGTGATATCGTTTTAGGCGGGACATCCCATGGGACCGACATCCCACGAGACCGACAATGTCGCTCTCGTGAACTCTCTTAAGATACATTTTCAGAACGTCTGCGAGACCGACATGTCGGTTTCGTACAGGCTGTCGCTCTCGTGAAATAATGCAACTTTCTCTAGAGATTAATAGTATCAGTCTAACGTGATGTCGGTCACATGGGCTGTCTCATAATTATGCTGTTGTCTCCCCGAAGCCCCGCTTTAGATCATAAATTTAAAAAATCGCTCTGATGTGAATATCGAAGATGGGCAAGAAACCAGAAATCTCGATAGCAGCTATGCCCAGTATGTCAAGACTCAATTAAGACTGAGTGGTCAACCCGCCTATTTTAATGTAGCACTGGAAAAAAAAAGATTTCTTGGAGTGGAATTTGACTGGTGACGAAGATTAGAATGACAATCACTTACTTCATCCTCATAAATCAAACTTCAGATAATCGCGAACTTGCGATACATTGCCTATCAATACATTCATATCTTATGAAGACACGGCTGCCTTGACTCGAGGGAGAGGGGGCTACCCCTTCCCAAAAGAAGCGGACAAGCTAGATAAATCAGAAATATATAATGCTTACCAGTGTGATACATTGTAAAATCATGTGAAAAATTATTATCCCACCCTCCCCTATTGAATTTCTGGTAGATCTTCCAACCCCACGCCTATTAATCATCATCATGGCGTTTTGTTTATGGCCGGTATTGCAGTTTCATCTTTCATGATTTTCCCAGGTTCTCACACTATTTTGAAGGAGATAAAAAATCTCTCAATAATGAAGAGAAGAGAAAGTGTCCTTGGTCTTGGTGATTCAAGATGAATCAACACCATCATCATCAAATTGACATTTGTAAATACCTGGAAGAATCGTTTGACATTTCTACTAACCTTGCACTGAACCGTATGGAAGCCGGTGGAATGGGTGACTCAGCAATAGTCAGTGTGTATTTTTAAAACCAGCGCGGCGTGTTGTATTATGAACAAGCTTGCGATCAAAACATTGCCTCTATAGTCTAGGTACATTAAGACCTTATTACTTGGGCTGTGTCGTTGCTTTTTATTGACGGCCAGAACTGCCCAAATTTTATATCAGACTAAAGGATTGAAACCTTTTGGTTTCCTTTAGAGTTTTGTATTAGTTAAGCATAAATATTAACGCGACTTGTCTATTAAAGTTCTATACCAGTGCATGGGTGACGGGTCATCCTCCTTATTAAAATCCAGTCACAGTGAAAGAGCAGAGGAAATGGTTCAATGTGTTGATACTGTATTCATTAAGAAAAGACTGTGATTGAATAGTTGTTTGTATTTATATTTAATAAAAGAATGATAAAAATCTTTAAAGAAGAATTATGATTAAACAATATTTTGCGTGGTGAGATTAAAAAGCAAATTGACATCTTTTATCAACGTGAAATTGTTATGCTAAGCGTGCAACAGTAATAACATGAGTAAAGTGACCAGAACTTGAGTGTAAAATTAAATGATCAAGAACTTTTGGCATCATAGTTCATGATATGGGCCTTGTAAATGAAAATATAACGATGTACTGACAATTCTACTGTACATTAAGCACGAAAATCGGTTTGTATCGGAGACTATAGGGCATCTGTACTTCGACTTATTACTCATCTGCTATAACTACGTTATAAAAAACCTCCTACAGCGTGTCCATTAGGACTCATTAAAATAATTATATTCGATGAATATTCATGATTGAGCCAGTTATTACTTCTCTTTAAATGCCAGTTCTGTAAGAGTTTTACGTAACATATCGAACTGCTATAGTAAGCGATGACTATACGAATGATGTGTCATTCGGTTGATGAACTTTGTTATCAATTCGGTCGTCATGGAAGTCATAACAGTCATGTAGAACAGTAATTAGAACATCTCCATGGCCGACCATGATTGTAAATATCTCAGACTCTGATTGTATTTGATCAAGTTTTTGATCTCCCGTCAATTCTCATTGTATATGAATTATTTGCGTCACAATATTTTGGTCAGCGTAATGCTTCCTTTCATGATTATGCTAATGTATAAATAAGATTATTATTATAACAATATAATATTATAACATTGTGAGATGTATAGGGAGGGATAAGATTAAGATTTTGAAGGGTGTGAGGAGAAAATACTAAAAAGAAGAGGAAGAGGAAGAAGAAGAAGAAGAAGAAGAAGAAGAAGGAGGAGGAGAAGAGAAAAAGGAGGAGGACAAAAATGAAAAGGGAGGGAGGAGACAGAGGGAGAGACAGAGAGAGAGAGAGAGAGAGAAAAGAAAGAAAGAAAGACAGACAGACAGACAGACAGAAAGAGAGAGCGAGAGAGAGAGAGAGAAAAAGAGAAATAGAGAAAAAGATAGAGAAAGGGAGAGAGAGAGGGAGAGAGAGAGAGAGAGAGAGAGAGAGAGAGAGAGAGAGAGAGAGAGAGGAAAAAGGATATTATGAAGACAGAAAATGTTGGCAGACTTCAGACGAAGTGATACTAAATGTTTTTCTTCGTGTGTGTGTGTGTATGTGTGTGATTGGGTTTTTACAGACGTGTATCAATCAGATATGATTATTTACGTCTGGGGACCAACTTTTAACGTCACCATCCGAAAGATGTTTTTCTTTTGTTACTGCTCATCGTTTTAAAACAGGGGGAAGGGAAAAAAAGTAAAAGGGAAAAGGGAAGAGAGAGAGAGAGAGAGAGAGAGAGAAGGAGAGAGAATGGGGTTGGGTTGGAACTGGGAAACGGGACGACAAATATTAGTTTGCGGGTAGTCACTATAGAAACGAGGCTTTTACTTTTTGATTAAACCAAGAAAATATTTATTTAGAGGTGCAAACTTTAAACGAATTTCCGTGTGAATGAAATTTCCCCTAGCTTGGTCACTATACAAAGATTCATCTAACATGAAACGATACAACTCAGATCTTAATCGTGTACTAATCCCATAGACAAACTATTTGACACCCTCTCGTAGTATTTGGCTCTTTCTTGCTGGTATGATACTAAGGGCGGAGTTTATACAGGAATCATAACAAAGTAAAAGAAGAGAACTGAAAATCCGTTATTTACTTTTTTCTCGTATAGACGCTTGACGTATTTTCATGCGCCCACTCAGTCAACAAGTCTAGAGCCACATTCTGGTATATAAGGAACTAGTAGGCAAAAATAGTATCAGTCCAATGATTCGGGACAGCGCAGAGAACCAGGAAGAGATGATCAAAACTAGGAATCTAATAACCGAAACCGTCATAAAGCCACGCTATAAGACTCATCATGTTACGGGGAAAAGGATATAGGGATTTTCCCGAATTTTCGCCAGTTAAGATTTTTACCGCCAAAAGTACTAAATATTGGTGATTGATACTCATATCCCAAAAGTACGATTTTATACTCTGTAAAGAAAATGACTGCTTGTTTTCATGAGGAACTTGAAGAGGGGTGAAACCCCGCGAATTTACCTAATCAGAAAATAATAATCTTGTATAATTAGTATTGTGCACAAGAGAGGGTAAAGTAAAAACTGGTATAGAGAGAAAAAAAATGTACAGAGAGAATTGGGGGAGAGAGAGAAGACGGACAGATGCAGACAGACAGACAGGCAGAGGAGAAAGGAATAGAATATTAGTATTGTACAATACTGTCTATCCTCTAGGTCTCTCTCTCTCTCTCTCTCTCTCTCTCTCTCCCTCCCTCTCTCTCTCTCTCCCCCCTCTCTCTCTATCAGCCTTTCTTTCTCCCTCCCCTCTCTCTCTCTCTCCCTCCCCTCTCTCTATCAGCCTTTCTTTCTCCCTCCCTCTCTCTCTCTCTCTCTCTCTCCCTTCCTCCCCTCTCTCTCTCCCCTTTTTCTTGTTCTTCTTCTGCTTGTATTAATATTTGTTTTTGTCATGAACGTTGTTTCATTAAATGGAACCACTGTAATATTTTAGGCCTTCAAAATAAAGACTTATCATGTGTGATAAAGCATACAAAAAGAAATCAAAGAAACAAAACGAAACAAATGAAAAATGTGTAGAAGACCGCCGAACTGGCAGGAAAAGTTGATATCGCAGAGGGCGCTAAACGACATCACAATTCAATCTCTGGCCGCAAAAAAAAGTTCCATTAAAATTCTATTCGAGATTGTTGACCCAGCATGATAATCCCCCTGTTTTAATTCCCCCGAGAAAGCGCTTGTTTTAAACACAAAGATCGTTAAATAATGAAAATTACATGCACAAACGTTTGAATGTTTTGGAAGACGTTACAACAAGACATAATGCACTGTCATAATTAAATACAACTGTACCTCACTTGACAATTATTTTTACAAATAACTGAGGAAAGAGAAAAAAAAAAATTATGAATATTGTTATATTTGTAAGGGAAATGGGTGATTTGAACGTTTTTTTGTTGTTATTGTTTTCATATATTTGTTTTATTTATCTTTGTTTTTGCCTTAAAAAACATGACAGCCTGCATAGAAAACCAATTTTCATTAGGCCTATACAACAAAGGAACTTTAGACAGTTTATTCGGCAGTTAATAAGCACATGTTATACGATAATACTCCAGTGATGGCCCGTATACAATTTTCGAGATGAAGAGGAAATTATCATCTTGAGACTTTCATTCTTGGCACAGTGCCCAACAGGAATTGAGTTCTTACGATTAAAGCTCAACCTACTCCACTCAAATGGAAATCAAGATGAGGGTGTCCTTAACTTCATAATTAACCTCTTACCAGTAATATATTCATTCTATAGAATAAAGTACAGCGCATCCGCGATAATGGGGTGATTCGTTTCTAAATAATTTATAAACTAATGATTAGATCTATCTGAAGTTTTGTGCTATCAGTAACACTGTATTGTTAATCATGAGAGGAAGAGAAAAAATGAAAATATGAAGAAAAATAATAGTAATAAATAATAATAACTGTGAATTGATGTATCATTCTGGTTACACTGGCCATACAGTTCGAAATATATGTCCCTATCCTCATCTGAAATAAGTATAATTCTTTCTTTCATGATCATTACCCTACGACTTGCATGCAGGTGAATGCACTTTTGGTATAAAGTCATACCTCGAGTTTAATAAATATCCGATTACTTCACTCATATAAATCTTGGTAAAACTTAGAGGTACATGCTCTCTCGTAGAGAAAATGAAAAATAAGGCATTTCAACATTACCCCGAAAGCAAAATGCGACAAGATAACAGAACCACCATAACTGAAGAAAACATTTTAAAAGGTACCGGTATTAAAAGCATAAAATATACTGACTTGGTCGGATACATAATTACTCAGTATCATTGTTTTCTTTCTTGGCACATTTTTACCAGTAATTCTAGAAGTGCGCATGTATCAAAATAATGGACTCTCTTTCTCTTTCTCTCTCTCTCTCTCTCTCTCCCTTCCTCTCTCTCCCTCCTTTTAAATCAAAGAATAACTAGGTATATTACCAATGAAACATGCTATAAATTATGTGTGTCCACGAAATCCCCCTCTTTTGCATGGAAATTGCTATACATACAAAACAAAACCGATATTTGAAATGGAATCACAGCATTTAATTTATTTGGCCTGGTGGTAGAGTCGCTGCCCGGCAAGCAGTAGATGCAGGTTCAAGTCCCGCTGGTTCCAAGATTTTTTTCTGACTTGTTTTTCAATACAGATTGATCAATCGATCTTATTTACTGGATGTAAGCCACAAATATGTTTAAATAATTGAAATTTCTCCCAGGAAGCATTACATTTATAAAAAGCATTTAATTTCTAAGGAATAAGGGTGATATTCACATTAAAATATCAGGAAATAAACAATGCCTTAAGTTTCTCAATCAAACAAAATAAACAAATACTGCCAAGTATCTCAGCCCAACGATTCGATATTTACAATCATCATACCGGATTTGAAATGTCCATCGTTCAACAAAACAATTTGGGACATATTACATTTCTGAGTACCATTTAGATCCTGTCTATAAAATCAAAACAAATACAAAGAGATATACTTATATTATAAGCAGGATGAATAATATTATTTCCTCCACACCACTTCATAAAAAGTAATCAAATTTCAAATAAATATTCCAGCGTAGGCTTAGCTTCAGCATGTACTAGACAACTTCATGAACACAGATGTAGTCATTTCCTTTAATGATCGATATTTCATTTCTAGCTTCATCATGGATGATTACGATTTTCAAAATTCATATTCGAAAACCTATACCACTCCTCCCTCATTTTCTGTGGGCATGTTTCCGTTTCTCATATGATTTAAGTTATGTATTTTATGTTATTTGTAATCATTTGGTACATACATATATCTTTTTATTCACCATGACAGCTTTTTCAATAATTTCCATAATTCCACTCTTATATTTGTGCCCTAATATCTTAAATGGTTCTCTCTCTCTCTCCAGGCAAAATTCATTGCAAAATTGCATATATTATCCTCTCTTTCAAGAATTTGAAATAGAAAATCTTCAATGAAAGCAGTTTACAAATTGTATCTAGATAGATTCACAATAAGGCAATAGCTTTCTTCAAAAATAATATTCTCAACTTTCAGCATAGCTATTTGATCTCTTATAAACAGTTCAATCACAACGAGTAAGAAATCATTGATGCACAATAAAATACAAATGTTTTAAATTTACTTTATTATGATATTCATTTCACACATTCATAAATCACAATAAACAGTTGAATTGTTCATTAAGGCACAATCATAATGAAATGTAACATAATTATCTCAAACACAGAAAAAAGAAATCTAAAAAGAACTTTAATTTTGCAGAAGGGGGGGGGGTCACAAGGATTCACATCCCTTGGCAGTAATATCTACGCTTATCAATACAAATAACTTAAAACAAATACCAGAACAATCGATTCTATAAAGGTGAAAAGTAAACTTGTTTCACTCAAGATTCTACATATGACAGTGAATAGATGTAAAAAAAGCACCCAAAACCTTAAATTGCTATGTGAAAATTAGTATAATGCACATCCTTTTCTATTAAAAAGGTAATATCATACACATAAAAATCAATGACTATACAATTGATTTTTAATAAAATATGATATAATTTGATATTTAATTTAATATGATAAATAAATACAAGGTGTTTAATCAACACCATTTGTATTAATTCACATTACATTTCATAATGGCACAAATTATAGCAATTGTAGTTATTTCAAATGTCTAGATGTACACCAATAGGTTACTATACTAATTTGACAATTAACTTCGTCTAAATAGTCACTCTTCATGCATTCAACGGTTTAAAATTTCAGATACTTTTATTCCATTCATTTTGTTAAAGCTACCACTATCTCTACAATTTCACATCAATATTATCATAAACTATACTGAAAAGAGTTGTTTCTAACAGGATAGCTAAAATTCAAATCATGTAACATACACAAGAATATAACAAGCATTATGAATAAATTATGTGACGCGCCTGCATGCGCTTCCAGGATCCGTGACAATTAGAATACATACACAAAAATGGTGACTTCAATTTATCAAAATTTTGCTGCAATGGTAAGAAGATATAAGAAAAATATTTAAGTAAAAAAACAAAACAAATTACCATGAGAGTAAAATGTCTGAATCTTTTGAAATAAGTGGCAAAAATGAACTAAAACAAAAATTAAAGATTTCAGTAATTTAAGTATCTAAGCACATAAATACATAAAGAAAAAATTAACCTTTAGTTAAAATGTTCAATCAATAAAATTTGGTGGGATAAAGAGTATGCACATCAACAGATATACAAGATTTCAGAGTCAGATAATTCAGAACAAATGAAGAAAATGAAGACACTGGAAGAACGATATAATGCAAGTGGCACATAGCAAATCAAACTTGTCACACTTTAGTTCAGAGAAATATAGCATATGGAATGTTTGCTATTCTCAACAGTAATAAATTGATTTCCCATGACTATAATATAAAAATTGATTAAATAACAAAAAGAAGTTTGTTATCTAAGATGGCTGTCAGAAATTTCCTTCATGTCCACCAAAATGGAATAGTTAGTAGATAATAATCAGGTAAAACTTGTTGTTTATTAAAAATCAATTCAAACAAAATCCATATCCTTACAGTTTTGATGTACATTGCATTGAAATACAATTTAAAAAAAAAACAGTTGCACATTCAACAAGTATATTAAAATATGACTTTAAAGTACAAGTCCACTCCACTGAAAAGTTGAGCTGATTAGATAGACAAAAATCTCAAAAGCCCAAATATAACTTGGTTTTGGAAAATGGTGCTCAGATTTATTTTTAATGATTTTTTTTAATGAGCAAAAAACAAGTTAATGAGCGAGTCGGTTGTGACGTAGGGTCCTCACAACACAGATTCGTAATGTAACCAAATTTAATGCATACGTTTGTGAAGTGCTCGATACAAACTATTTCATTCACCTGATAAGAATAATGAAACACTATTATTCTTATCAGGTGAATGAAATAGTTTGTATAGAGGCACTTCACAAAGACGTATGCATTAAATTTGGTTACATTACGAAAATAGCCTATTGTCAGAATGTATACCGCTGGCACTTTCGTTGTGAGGAGCATACGTCACATCCGTACAGCAATATAAATGTTTTGTTCGAAATACCCGAAACAAAAATCGCTCTTAAAAATCACCTGATTGAAGTACGCCCGTGATATTTGGCAGTTTTAACCTTTGATTTATTTACAACATGTTATAATTTTTGAAAATCGGAGTGGACTTGGGCTTTAATGATCATACAAAAAATTATTTAATTTACTCCCAGCAACCTGCAGCACCCTATTGCTACAGTCATAGAACAATCTGCTGTAACAATGCAATGTACTACTACCACTACTACTACTGTTTCCTTCTGATTTATACCTTTTTTTTTTTTTAAAACTTTTTGAGAACTGTTAACATTACACCTTTTTGTAATAAAACAACTGCTTTAGAATTTCAATGTGGGAATTGCTCGGCAACTACACCAAACCCCTTGTGACATTTTCTTTCTTACATCGCATGTTTGTTCAGTCTTTAAAAAAATTAATTTCCCCCTTTTTTCCCCCCGACTTGTTTGACTATAAGAGTAAACACTCTCACCAATAAACCACAATCTTTAGAATAAGAGTTTTTCACAGTGTAAATTGCCTATCAATTGTTCTGGAGATAAGCAATATACATATCAAAATTTAAGTGTACAAGGTTGTGATCGCTAATGATCATGTAACTCTTCATCGCAAGTACTTTAGGTAAATAAAAGTCAAGATGACAAAAAACTGTAAACTGAAACCTAAAAATCTATAATGATTTTTGGCTGCAGACTGCGAGCTATAGTACGATGATCTTTTGGATACAGAAGTAGTTGTAACAATAGAATGTATTGCCGGCTGTCTGCAAGAAGGCTGTATGTTACTGCCATTGACGGCTCTTGTGGCCTTCTTGCAGACAGCCGATGATATCAACATTTCTTTCTGCTCTATACTTTTGCAAAACTTTTGCAAAACTTTTTCACTAATGAATAATTTTCTGTAGTACACCCATGTAAGTAATCTAGAAATTATTAATATTTTCCTAATCTAAACTTATATTATCTTTAGAAAAAAAGAATGCAGATGATAATACTTAATAAAAGCATGCTTCTTTGGTAGGATTGGAATAACAAGAAGATATAATTGTATACTATTCAAATTGTAATGATAATATCTTTATAAACTCTTTAACATCATACCTTCCTTCTGTTGTGACTCAGAAGGGCATTCACTCTGTGTTGAAGTATATATGTGTTAATGCCCTTCTGGCTCCAAATATATCATATCATATCATATCAGACTACTGAGGAAATAGAGAAAAAATCTATATGATAAAACTTCAATATTCACAAACATTACTGACATAGTAAAATACAACAATATAGGTATACAACTACACAAACCTTGAATATTACTTGGAAAACTTTAAGCGTACTGTCAAATTCCACTGATTTATATAAAAATAGGAAATATATCTTCCTGATTATACAGTCATCATTCCATGACAAATTTTGTAAATATATTTTCTTGCTCATAGTCCTGATATTCTAATACTAATACTAATCCTAATACTACATTGAAGGCCATAAGTATATGGCCTTTTCAAGGTTTTTAGATTTGTTGTCATATTATGACTTTGCATGTGCCATTTTTCTTCAGCAGATATTGTTTCTATCTGTTCACTGGCTACATGCAACAATGAAGATGATATAAGCCATGCAAAATGTCTGAAAAACAAAAATTATCTTAAAAATCTAAATGGCAATTCGTAAAAATGAGAAAAAGTCATTTGTTTGGTTTAGTACAGTACAGGCACAAAATTCTTCTCTAGCCATAAACACTAAACAATATGGTGTCTACTCAGAGTTAAATTGCAGCTCTATGGGCTAAAATAAAACAACTATTACGTCTGATCTACTCGAACAATACCAAGATGAAATATTATGGAATAATTTTCCAGTTGAAGTAAGAACAAAAACACACTTGACTCATTCAAAACCCACATTAAGAATTTTTTAAATTTCATATTGCAAAGACAATTTTAAATTGACTTTTAATTTTAATTATGTGAATTTAAATTGTATATATTTATTCTTTTCTTCCTCATATGCTATCTTTATTATGTTAAATTTGATTGCTTTATTATTCTTCTAATGTAACTTGCAGGGCCCTATGGGAGACCAATTTATAATGAATGGGCTATCGTGTTAATAGAATAAATACATCATGTTCACATTAAGTTAACCTACTTGCAGCACAGGCATATTTTTCAGAAAAATCCCATGACAAATGCACAGATTATCTTTTGTTATGTCTCTGGACACACAACCCTCCATCTAAGTAAAACAACGAATCTAAAATATGAATCTAATGTTCAAACTAAAACGAATGTAAGAACATGGTCATTGCACTTTCCAAACTGCCTTTGTTCCATGAAGTATTTTCGACATCTTCAGGTAGTGATATAAGCTGAGGTCTCCATTCAACGTGAATGCCAATTACGTCAAGAGCTTGTGTTCACTGGTAGTCGACACCCTTGTTCACTTCCGCTCAAAACCAGTAGAGCTAGCGTAGGTACGTACTAGTAAAATTGGAGAACAGTATTCTGGATTGAGTTGACCATCAAAACCAAGGTGGACACATTCTAGATTGAGGTGACCATCAAAACCAAGGTGGACACATTCTAGATTGAGGTGACCATCAAAACCAAGGTGGACACATTCTAGATTAAGGTGACCATCAAAACCAAGGTGGACACATTCTAGATTGAGGTGACCCTCAAAACCAAGATGGACACATTCTAGATTGAGGTGACCATCAAAACCAAGGTGGATAAGTTCTAGATTGAGGTGACCCTCAAAACCAAGGTGGACACATTCTAGATTGAGGTGACCCTCAAAACCAAGATGGACACAATCTAGATTGAGGTGACCATCAAAACCAAGGTGGACACATTCTCGAATCTGGTAGTGAACAGGGTAGACAACATGGCGCATGGTAAGATCGTCTAAATGACGTCATCATGCCACAGTTCACTATGTGGTCATGACAACCGAAAAGCCCTTATTGTAACATTCCCAAAATTGTAAATCACCTTTAGCAGTCCATTGCACTAAGCTTCCATGCTTTTTTAACGTGCATCTTTTTTGCATTTAGCACTACTCAAAACAAAGTGCTCGCAAGCAAAACAAACAAGGCAGTCTTTTTGAATAATTCTCCCTGAGATCTAGTTTTAATCTCTACTTCTTGGAATGCATTAGTATCTGATTTCTTGGAATCAGGAAAGATCTTCTTTTCTTACCTTTAAAACATTCCTTAAAACATACTTCTTCATGTAGTAATTTAATGTGACTTTTACTCATTAAATAATTTGTTTGCTTTCTTTCCCAATTTTGTAAGCACTATGGTACAAATAACATGACGTCATATCTTGCTTTAGTTAGCCATATTCTATTCATCCTAAATAGTAACTCCATTAAATGAACTACCCCCTTTGTACCAGTCATTAATGGACCAAAATGGCACTAACAAAATTTTCATTAAAATGTCAATTACTTTTCAAACACTAAAATTACACGAAATAACAAACAGTACATTACATTTCACATACCAGGTATTGCTTGACACTAAATACCCTGATTTCTCACTTGAGAGACCATCAAAGTGTTAAATGAAGAGAGAAGATCTTGAAAGCTTTCACTCCCCAACACATCTCAATCTACCAGTTCTGATTATGCCTTCTCCTCAACAATACCGGTACTTGTAGTGACATGGAGAGTTTTATGCTTAAAATCCCTTCTCCATGCACCATCTTTGTACCTCTTATTCTCCGTCTTTTGAGGTCCAGACCCCCTTATCGGTGTTATGTTGTACCCCAACAATAATTCAGCTGCAATAGTACTCTTAATATAAATAGAGATGTTCTCCTGGTCACTTCCTTGAAGGCATAGTGAGGAGATGTAACCCCCAGGAGGTTGAAGAAAATACTCCATAGGAGGGTGAAGGTGTACCCCACTAGGGGTTTGGAGATGTTACCCCCTCTGAGGGTGAAGACGTTCACCCCCGCAGTATGGTGAAGATGTTACCCCTTAAAGGCAGTAAGTCCCTTTTGCAGACTTGTGCAAACTCCATGAAACTTGGCTAGTGTTTAAATATATATCATTCATATATCGTGTGTGAAATTTTACAGTCATAGGTTCTGAAACTTCTTTGTAAAAAATGAAAATCTAGCCCTGATTTCAACAGCTATAATGGTCAAATTAATTTGAATTACATATGAATATTCTTTTAAAATAAATATCTGGAATCAAACATTCAAAAATTATTTGTTGAAAGGCAATTTCCATTTTTGTTTTCATTTGGTGGGAGGTCTTCAATATACCACTGGATTAATGGAACTTCATGTTTTTAAGTCTGCAAAAGGAACAAACCATCTTTAACAGAGTGAAAATGTTTACCCCCGAGGAGGGAGAAGGTGTTTGCCCCTAGTAGGGTACAGCTGTGATTGGTTTGTACTGGTAGTAAGGTGATTTGGTTCCTACCAATAACAACTGCTGTCCTTGGTACACCAATCTGTGCAGATAGAAGTGATACATATGGAACATTCATTTAATTCAATGCAAAAATACATATTTCTTTATCAGACATGTACACGGTTGAGTGATAAAAGAAGTTGAGGATCCCAGAAAGAAATACTTATATTGGGCACGCCTATTTACAATACTCATTGCAGGGCCCTCAGGAAGAGCAGTTATATTGCGGCTACCCTGGGTAAATCAGACTCTATTGTTATCATTAATACAGTATTATACAATATGTATACATTAATGGTAATATACTATTGTAAAGCCTCTATTAAAAAGTAACTCTAAAACTGAAGCAAATTATACTCTTTTGAAACAATTCAAGTCATATTTATCAGGATTATTTTTGATTTCACATCTCCCATGCTCATGTATGTCTTTCATCAATTCATTCGCAAGTCAGAAGTGCAAATTGCATGCACCAACAAATCACATATTTTCATAATGGATGAGAGACAATTTGAATTTATTCTTCTTCCCTAACCTTTCCTGTCATGTTAAATCAAGTCTTCATCAAGATTAAGAGGTTGTGACGACAACAATTTTCACTAGAAAACATACATAAAATGTTGAAATCATTGAAGAATGAATGCCCTACTGTCACCTTTGCGATCTAAACCTCATTTTCATTTTTATTACTTCTAACAAAGCGACATAGCTTTTGAAGGAATACACACAAGTCACCTATATGGAAACAGGTCCTTCAGCAAAGTTCGCCTGTTCTCTAGACCTCTCTTCCCTCCTATCTGAGACAGTTAGATTCCACAAAACAGTTTAAACCAAGCTGAAAACATGTTTCTCCATCTAGAGTGTGAGCTTAATTAGTTGTAGATCATCAGTTAATCTAATTTTGTATAATTTTCATATGCAATGTTGTCGCGCCTTGAAAGAGAGTCTTTCGATATGTGCAATTAATAAATTCATATAGACTCACCTTAGTACTCCCTTGTGCAAGCCTCTTACTGTGTCTCCATTATAGATGTATATCCCAAGGCATTTAGCAAGCTTCGCTAACACCTTGAAGTCTGTCGTTGAGTCTTGACGATAAAATAATGTATATGCTCCTCTGTGGAAAGAGATCGAAAGAAACCGTGCAATTAGACATGTCCTATTGTATTTCCACACTTCATTCTCATCAGCATTTTAGACAGATAGCATTCATCTACTGGTAAAGAGCAGATTTCTACTATTTACATTCTTGCACCAACAATTTGGAAGATAAACAATGAAATGTATGTCATTTCTTTCCTTCAATAATATGTACATGTGATATGAACAATGTCATTCAGTTCTAGGCAATCTTGACCCATTGGTCCATATTCGAATAATTCGGTTAAACATGACACTGGGTCTACATTCATGTTTACAAAAGGAAAACTTAGACCTCAGACTTTTTAAAACTTCTTTAAACCCGGTTTTGGACAAAAGCCTAGACCCAGCATCAGGTCTAAAAGTTAGAATATGGGCCATTGTCATTCATTGCTTTACTCAGTAATTCAGCATACTGGTAATAATTTGACCTTATACCAATATTTTACCAACAGGATTGAAATATGAAAGCAATTGTCATTGTGAACACACTCTGACTTCAAGTCTGTGTCTGTGTTTTGCTGTGTTAAAGATGTTTATATAATATTGGAAGTGTACTTGCCACAATCAAGAGTACCAGTACATTGTCATTACTCTAACAGCTAAATTCAGAACAACATTTGCACATTTATTTCATTTGGATTTCTGAAAGAAATTTTCTACCATGGCAATAATTTTAGAGAAAAATATGGCATTATTGGCATTACTTAATGTTTTGGTATAGACATATACACAAATAGGTAAGGGCAAACTGCAATTATTTGCCATAGTCAAGAACTTGACCAAGAATGTACTATAACTTAGGATTCAGAATCTTACCTTGAAAACCCTGATAAATCTAATGAGGTCTTGCCCAAGGTGTCACAACCTATCAGCAGATTACGATCCAGAGGTATCCCTTCTTTTACGAGTTGTTTCATATGTTTCTCATACTCTGTCAGCTTGAGATAGAATGCCCTCGATGGTTCAGTGCTAGGATCACTAAGAAGGAAAGAACCATGATTTTTTTTTAATTGGTATATCATAGGGAGGCAAGTAATTAGCTTGCATTTGAGCTGCATAATAATAATAACAATAATAATAAGAGGATTATATTCCACTATTTTAAGTGAATATGAATATGTCACATATTGTGTCATTATCTATACATTGCATCATTTTCTTTAGAATCCAATTTTTGTGTGAATAATTAGGAGTTTGACGATCAGTTTCTAATATCTCATTCAATAGTCAAATTCCAGTAACAAAATAAGAAGCATACATATCTAAAGCAGTTATCCTTACTTGGTAATTCTGAATTATCAAAATTCTGCATTCATCTCCAATATTTCAAACTATTCTAGTGAAAATGTCTTCCAACATTGTGTACAGGGCTATATCTTGGTTTAAGAAACCACTATTTGTTTACATGTTCACACACACACAAACACACTAGCTTGAGTGCAGAGTCTATAGACAGGGATAGTTGACAAAGTGAAGCTCTACTGTGTGAAGTGAATGGTTTCCTACTTCACAATAATGATGTTTATAGTATTGTGTTAATATCATACCTTGTCATTGTCCTATTTGACAGGTACTCTTCTAAGAAAGGTCTGTCTTCATAGATGCCCGGTTTGATTGACCTTTGACCCTTGACACATCAGGTACGATAGATTCTCTATACTTCCTGCTGTCTCCTCTCAACCATCCCCTCCATGTCTGATCTATGCAGCAGTTCAGCTCGTTCTTCTTGATTTCATTCTTCCACACACTCCTCCTCAGTAACCATCTGGTCAAGGCCAAGGAAAAAAAGCAAATTATTCATTATCGGGTGAAAGATTATTTCTATGAAAAGATAGAACTTGTCTTTGAGGATAAACTCAAAAGGTTGATGGAATAAATAGCATTTGATATCACAAATTGGCATTACTACTGTACTCTGTCAACAAGTACAATATTGAAATGGAAATGTTGTTTTATACATTTCCAACTGTTTGTTAAAGCCCCTCTAAAGTGTTGGGAGCCCCAAAAATTTGATGGCAAAATTTCATTTAAATTGTATCATAATGTGAAAGAGGATGTCATTTAAGACACATTTCTGCAAGGATTTCAAAACAAATGTGTTTGAAGTCAAATATTGATGAAAGAATACATAATTTAGGTTTGTAATGTAAGTGAAATTTAGCCATCAAATTTTTGGCGAATTTGGGGCTCCCAACACTTTAGAGAGGCTTTAAGAAAAACACAAGATCATATGAGACTAAATAAATATGTATTCAGTTTCACTCAGGAATACTATATTCATGGTTGCTTCCCCCCCCCCCATGAGATGGCAAGAAAATGCAACATCCAACTTTGATGTATCGTCTGTTTGGAGCCAGAAGGGCATTAACTCTGTGTAGAATGATATCAGGACACGCTCCTTTGGTTTCAATCTGACAGTATGTGAATAAACAGGAGCATATAACAATGAAATTGAAACTACTTGATTCAAATTGTAAAAGTTTTTATCTGTACCCATATCCTGGGAAGGTATCGGTTCTGTACAACAATCCTGTGTCTCCTGAAGTACGCTTGAACCCTGTGAAGAACGTGATAGTCAAAATCAAGACACAAAAGATTCTAGTCAAAATAAAGACCGATACAAACATACTGATATATACCTTCACATCCACTATTGAAAGGAGATATAATGTCATAAATTGGAGAACATTTCCCCCCAAACAGCATAAAATTTTTAAAATGTTACAATATACAGCTAAACTAAGGGATCAAACAGAAATGGTTGCAAGATTTATAGATAAGTATACTGGAGTATAACTATTAGCATTATCTACCTTAAAGATGCTATGTCCCTTTTGCAGCCAACATCAAATTCTGTAGAACTTTGCAGGAATTATGAATATGTCATGTATGTCCTATCTGTGAAATTTAAACGTTAGCAGTGTCCTAATATTCAAATTATGCAAGGAAACCCGTTTACTTGCTAGACTTCACTGTCAGACACTATTGAGTGACTGACTGGCTTTTCTTCTTTGGTAATAACATACATAAAATGAGCTGTAAAGGGTACATGAGCATTTGTCTACATCAATAACCCACTTCTTGTAATGGCCAAAATTAAACTGATTGAATCTTTGCGCAGCATAAAACGTACGACCATTCGGTACAATGGTCTGAAAATCAGACTATTACTTACTGGCTTATAGCACTTAAGTCGATTCGACAACTAATAGTCGTTATTTTCCCACTTAAAGACATTTTCAAGCCCCTTTTTTAGGGAAGTTCTAAATTAGTATTATCTTTCAAATGCCGTTGGAATTTAACCTTTTCATTTTTTTGGCCTGCAAATGGGACATAGTACCTTTAATGAAGACTTCATAGTCCAAGCATACTGAGAAGAAACTATGCACATAATTTCATACCATTTTGACTATCAATCTTTATCCTATAGAATAAGTGCTGAAATGTGACTTGTACTTCACATGACCTTTGAGACTGACACAAGTACTCTAGAAAACTCATCTAAATGTACCTGAATTTGAAAGTTAGTGTCATAAATATTCATTCCATGCTGACAAGATTTGCTAAATCTGTAGTAGTATTACAATCAAACTTGCTGGTAAAGATTGCTCAAGGTTCCAATTACTGTAAACGCAGAAATATTTGCGGTACATTAATTTTCATGGATTTCGCGCTAAGATCGGCAAGCGCGAATTTTAGAACTCGCGAAAATATAAGCATGACTTCTTATGCATGTTTTGAACGGGCTGAATTGCGTGCAACGCGAATTTAAGAACCCGCGAATATGTTTTAAAGGTCGCTCAGCGTGAAAAATTAATCACACGAAAATAACAGCGTTTACAGTAATACGTAATACGTTGTTCAAAGCAAAAATAGTCCAAACTCAGATGATCTTTCTCTATGCATGTAAGTTGTTGCTATAGCAGGTTTGTCAGTTCCATTACCAAGATCATATGTCTCATCATATACTCAATCAAGGCTGATAATACTACTTTAAATGATGGGCTGCCTGCCAGCCAGGAGGGTGGAAACATATTTTTTTTGTCTAATTTCCATGCCGTTCATGCAGTTTTTATACTGAAGCGATAATATCATCAATTATTTGGATGATGTACAGACTGAAATTGAAACCAGTAGATGTAGTCATAGAACAGGAGTGCGATTTTCTTGAAATGTACATCCACTGTCTCCACAGCCCTTTCTGCCCACATGCTGGGTATACAGCAATATCATTATTATCATATCGTCTGCTGGGAGACAGAAGGGTCTTAACTCATATACTTTCACACAGAGTTAATGCCCTTCTGGCTCTCAACAGATACGTCCAAATCTGAGAAGATTTGTAACATACCATGTTCATTCCATGCAGATATAGACAGGATTGTTTCATCTACCAAGAGATGCATGGTTTGAGAGAAGTAGCGTAGAAAGTCAGGAGCAACCTCTACATACTCCTCCACGATGATAAAGTAATCGCTCTTTGGAAAGAGACCCATGGCTTCCTCCATGCCTGCATGCAGGGCATCTGTGACAAAGAAAACAAAAGACGTCATCCAGAAGAGTTGATTTTGGAAATGTATCAGGTGCCAATTACTCAAAATATTTTGCTCTGTATATTCCCTGTTCCATGTCAGTATACTTTGGTTTTAAGTAGTAGCTTTACATGTTACTTCTGTGAAGATATATTGTACCTTATACTAAATATAAAGATGAAAGCAACTATTGAGTAGATTAGTAATAAGGAAATTTACTATGTTTGAGCCGTGTGAATAAAAAAAAACATCTGAAAAATTACATTTCATGTTCCTGAATGAATTCTCATCGCCATCAAAAGGAATATGAACATGAAATATCTTCATGTTTAATATAGATAATTTCATATAGGAAAATTAGAAATAGAAACTAACACATACAGTGCTATTCATCTAATCTCATACCTGCCAACATTTGAAAATAAGAATTAGGAATTTTTTAGCACAGTATGCCTTCAAAAATAAGAAATCGCCCATGCAGCGGCAGCGTAACTGGCAATACGCGGTAAATCTGTACAAAAAAGCAAACACAAATTCGCTGCTCGATCATGCAGCCATTCAACGCACGCAATACATGAACTCTCAAATCGCGGCACATGATAAAACGAGCTTAATTTGGCTTTAGCAACTTTATTTTTAAAAAATTAATTAAAAAAATAAAAAATAAAAAAAAATTTGAAAAATCAGAATAGATCTAGATCTAGATCTAGATTTAGATCTAGGTCTAGAACTATTCCGAATTTGTAGGTTCTTAAAATCCAGAAAATCAGAATATTACGGATTATTCAGAAGGGTTGGCAGGTATGGGAGAATTTAACTCACTCTAGTAAATTAAATTTGGTGTAGCGATTGTCCAAGCCAACACAGCTACGGCAACATTTGACATGCATCGATCAAACTATACACAGTACATGTTCGGTACGCATCGCTGCCCCAGGCCCACGGCCACTCCACTGGCACTGACTCAGCTCCGGGCCGTGGTACTGCATTGCAGCGTGCGTTCACTCTGTATACCAAAGTCCCAACACACTTCTTCCAAATACTGGATTAGACAACTGAAAAGTCAGTATGGTACGGTAAACTCCATGAATCCATTAAGCAAGCGTATTCCTTGGGATTGGAAGACATTATAAGTGAAACTGACAAACTTTTGAAAGTGTAGTGAACATTCCCGATCACACGTCGAAGCTAACCCGCTCTCTCAAGCTCGATCGTACGTAAAGCGTTGCATGTACTTGTATGCCCTTGTATGCGTGTGTGTGTACGTGTATGGAGCGTACATGCCAGGCCAGGTGCTACACACACATGTAGAGATCAGTGGCACAAATACGCCGCAAAACCGTCATTACAAGCCAAACGAACTTCCGCGGCCATCAACACACACAGTATACTATACGAGAGCGCTCACACAAATCACGGCAATTGGTAAAATAAGCCCAATTTGGCTTAAAGTTTTCGGATATTCCAAATTTCCAAAATGCGGAATATTCCGAATTTTAAGGTCCTAAAATTCCAGAAATGCGGAATATTCCGGAAAATGCAGAAGGGTTGGCAGGTATGTAATCTACATTCAATTGAAAAAGAAGACTTATGATGCCCCAGAGAGATGTGACTTGGTCTTGTGGTACGGTCGGCTCTCTGTCTTCGCCTACAAACTGATCGGACCCTGGTTCGAAACTAAGTCAAGTCTTTCGGATGGTGACGATAAAGGTTGATCCCATACGTAAATAATAATTTCTGATTGATACGCTTCTGTAAAAACCCAATTCCACAAACACATCCCAGAACTTAGAAATGCTATGCCTATGATTATGTGGATTTGCTCAAAAATCTGCCTTCCAGCATAACTAATCCAGTGTGGTCATGAGTTCAGTGTTACCAGGTTCAATTGAAAATCTAAACTACAAGACAACCCGAAGATACGTTTCTTACATAAGTACTGAGATTTAGCCTTGATGTAGTGTGTTCTGAAGTTATAGACTCCTACAAGTTCATTAGGTTGAGCAAAGTTTCCTTCCAGGATGACAACCACAAGATGATTCTGAAGACCTGGAACCGCCATCAGAGACTCAAGGGTACGTTGAAGTGCTTCCAGGTCAGATCCTGTATCAGTTAGAGAAGGTTAAAGATAAGCTTGAGTTCTGGTAATGATAGAAAATAAATTTTCACAGAATCCAAGAAAACTTACAGCTGTTAAAGATTACAAATAAATGACATGTGCTGAACGATTTTAGTAGAAAATGTATAGGGGCTAAGTAATGAGCACAGAGAAGACAAGGAAATCGAGGTAAGTAGCCCTACACCATGTGCTTAACACAGGTCACTATGTGCAAATGAGAGTTGTGGTTTTTATTGAAGATGATTTCCAGCAAGTTTTTGTGAGTTTGTTTTTATTTTACTGGTGCAAAGTCAAACAATCAATCTACTGCAGGATAAACAAATCAGAATGAATTATAGCCATGTTCTCTCGACATACGATTCCCATACCAGAGCTCAAGATTAGCTTTAAAGGTTAGGTCAAGAACTTATGTTTCGCTATGTTTAAGTTGCATTTAAGACCAATGGAAAACAATTTTTTGTATTATAATATATGGACAATGAAACTTGAATCTGGAATCTTGAAGTTAGAAAACATTTGGTAAATGATATGAAAAATATCTCAACTGACTGCCTTGGATTAATGATAACATTTAAGACAAAATAAATTCATCATCTATAACACTGTCCACTTAGAAATGGAGAAAGCTTCACCTTGAGAACAGATTTCTACTAAATACATTAAAAACATGTGCATAATTCTTATGAAAATATTGCTCTTAATGACCAAAGAGCTTGCTTGAGGCTTGCTTGACATAGAAACAAATGATGGATGCCAAATACTATCACACAAGCTAGGTAAATGTAATAGTCTGCCACACGGGGTTGTGCAAAAAATTCCTCGTAAAGGAGAATGTACAATTGAGAACAGAATGATCAGCGGACAGGCCATTGTTTTATTCTTAATCATCCCAAACAAAGTCGACAATTGTATGCATAAAGAAACAGAGAACTATAATGGAGATACAGTATAAGACATGGTCAACCTAGGCATGTTGTTTTCTTGTACCTGGTACCACTATGATAGGTGTAGAGTAGGCAGGATTAGGACCCAGGCTCTCGTCATCAAGCTGCAGGGGCATGATGGGACGGTGGATGTTGACTGGTGAGCACATCTCTCGGAAGTTTGGATGGTACTTCTGACAGAACTCTGTCTTTTTCTTGAGTCCCATCACTGAATTGGTTACGGATGTTCCGTTGACTGTATAAAATAAATGAGAAATAAATCTTCATTAAGCATCATATCATGTGTGCTGTGCACCACGTACACACCATAGATTTTCAATTGAAGTAGGCATACACCTTCACATGCCTGGCTTCTAGAGGCGTCTTGAGCTTGAGCAACCCCCACCCCTCAAATCTGATTTGAAAGTTTTTTGGTTCTTGCAGGCTACAGTCATCCACACTCTTGCAAGTAGATTTGTATAGTCCATTGTTTACCCTTCTGTCTATTTCATTTAAGC
This sequence comes from Mesocentrotus franciscanus, assembly GCA_037976565.1. Lineage (NCBI taxonomy): Eukaryota > Metazoa > Echinodermata > Echinoidea > Camarodonta > Strongylocentrotidae > Mesocentrotus > Mesocentrotus franciscanus. The sequence goes on along the minus strand of CP137666.1, from coordinate 16,214,997 downwards.
ATTACAAATTACAAAAAGAACAAAAAAAGGGCAATTTCCACTTGTGAATAGATATATATAATATATATATATATATATATATATATATATATATATATATATATCGTCGCACGGGTGGCAGAAGGGCGTTAGCTCGAATTTCTGGTAAACAATGATGCGCTAAGCAGAAGGGCGTTAGCACTATATCGCCTCAAACTTTTATAAAACTGACTTATTTCCGAGAAAAAAAATTGTGGCCGCGTTCAACTATAACATTTCTATTAGTATCTTAAATATTAAACCAATTTTTGGCACGGAAAGTAGTTTAAATATAAAACAAATCTTTAAATGCGAATAATTCGAAACGTAGATTTCGAGTCGCTCGCGCGCTTACGCCCTTCTGCCACCCGCGCGACAATATATATATATATATATATACAGTAAAACCAGTGGTCTTTGTAGACAGGTTCCTTTAGTACATGTTTCAATGAGAAACCAATTTCAAGGGAAACAAAAAATGTGGTCTTTGTAGACACCTGTCACTAAAGCAGGTTTGACTATATACAGAAATATCCATTTGTCTTGTCTTTTCTTCCTGATTTTCATTTTGTTGTTATATTTTGTACTTCCAATTATTTGTGAACAAACATGCTATAATCATTGTCCAGCTCCTTTTAGGTCTATATACATGTATGCCCCCAAAAGATCCAACTTGTTTTACCAGACAACACTGCCCCCTTTGAATTTCAAATTACTCAACTTGAAAAGAATACACTTGCTAGACCCTGCTTTCATTACAATTCACAAAGAGCACCATTTCATCCAAACCTGAAAAACAGTAATGTACCACTCACTTCTATCCTGGGAAAATAAATACATATGGATTATAGAGCAACATTCAACTAAATTTATATTATCTTTTGTTTTAGGGAAAATGATTTTGATTGTCATCACAAATAAAGATGCATGAGACAAGCACTTATCATTGGTGCTCGCGCAGAAATCTCCCCTAACTGTAAACTTACACAACCATCTACGCGGTAGAGATTGAACAGTGACTTTTCATAATTCAGATTTGATATGGCAATACTTTCACTAACATGAAAGATAAACACACTTATCAGAATACCATCCATGATCTGTATTTGGACTTACTGAATTTCGGGATGCACTGCCAGATCTCAGCCTTGATACCCCACCCATCGTTGAAATCTTCGCTGACCTTCTCATATGGGGTGTGACCTTGGATACCCTTCTGACCAACAAACGCCCACATCTCCCGATAGCCCAGATCCTGGATCTTCGAAGCTCCAAGTCTCTGTAGCTCACGCTTGGTGTCATACCCAAGTCTGTACACAAATGAAGAGAAGAAATTAACATTAATATTATTACGATCATGCAAGTTCACTTCAGTACAAGATTACACCTTACATTATAAAATGTGAGCTACAGAGTTAAAAAAATGTTGATGAATTTACAAAACTGAGTATCCTATCTTGAAAGAAAAACCCAATTTTGTCTATAAAAACTTGTTGCTAAGTTGAAAAGGCCAACCTTTTCCATGCCCAAGAATATGAGTACTAACAAAATATGTTTGGACTAGGAATGGCTACATTTTTATTCTTGAAACAAATAAATGTACCTTCATTCAGAAGTCCATTCCCAAGAAAGACAGAGCATGCCAAATTTACTGCTGAAAAAGGCAATTAAAACTAGATGGACCTTCGACTGCGCGCAGTCGAAAATGATGCCTCCGCCATAGCGCGATTTTACAAACCAAAACAGAAGCAAATTTTAAAATTCAAGTTTGATTGTAATCCATTAACAGGTTCTCAGAATATTGTGATAACAAACTATTTTTCATATACATGTATGACCCTTTGATCTTTGACCTCATGACCCTCAAATCTAATCAGTTCATTGGCTCTGCAAGATACAGTGCATACATGTACATGTACATGTCCTGAGTTTGATAGTAATCCATCCGTCGGTTCTATTGATAATACGTTCACAAGCTTTTTTTGCATACATAATGAGCCCCATGACCTTTGAACTTTGACCTCGTGACCCCAAAATCTAATTAGTTCATTGGCTCTGCAAGATATATACATGACATAAGTTTGGCGGAATCCATCAATTGGTTCTTGAGATAACGCGATCACAAGCTATTTTTGTATACATAATGAGGCCTGTGACCTTTGACCTTTGACCTCGGGACCCCAAAATCTAATCAGTTCATTGGCTCTGCAAGATACATACATGACCAAAGTTTGGTGGGAATCCATCGATCGGTTCTTGAGATGATGCGATCACGAGCTATTTTTGCATACATAATGAGCCCTTTGACCTTTGACCTTGTGACCCCAAAATCTAATCAGTTCATTGGCTCTGCAGGATACATACATGACTTAAGTTTGGCGGGAATCCATCAATCGGTTCTTGAGATAAGGCGATCACAATCTATTTTTAAATACATAATGAGCCCTGTGACCTTTGACCTTGGACCTCGTGACCCCAAAATCTAATCGGATCATTGGCTCTGCAAGATACATACACGACCCAAGTTTGGCGGGAATCCATCGGTTCTTGAGATAACGCGATCACGAGAACGGGACGTACAGACATACGTACGTACGTACGGACAGACGGACGGACGGACGGATGGACGGACGGACAACCCGAAAACATAATGCCTCCGGCTACTTTGTAGCGGAGGCATAAAAAACTTTACTCTTGAAAGTGTGTTTATGATAATTAATCAATCTGGTGGCACAAAATGGGGTTAATATTAAGCAATACTCACTGTCTAGACGCCTCATCAAATGAAGCTCCTATCACCATCATTCCTGGACCTACTGATCTCAGAAAGTCTGCACACTTTGTGTCATGGGTAGCTGAAAAGATAATAATGATTATCCACAAAATAATGCTAAATAAAACAAGGCAGTTAAAGACTTTCATCAAAATAATTGGTGGTGGTGACTGTAGACAATAACCTCACTTCACAATATCATGCTAATGTCATTAGATGCCATAATTGTTCTTTTTGAGTACTGGAAATATTAATGAAGTTACAGCTCTTTTCCTCTGCTTTTGAAGTAGAATAAGGTATATTTGAGATAGGCACATTAGGTGAACACTAGAAAACTAGAAATAAAACAATATATCACTCTTACTTTCTAATTTCATATAAAAAAACATATTCTAAACCAGATTCAATTTTGTGTTATGGACACAAATCTAAATGGTAATCTTAGAGATTTCTTTGCATATTCTGATATATAATTTGTATGTTTCCTTCAATTAAATACATAAATTTCCCTCCCTAAACCCTGTGCATATCTTGAAAAGAAGGCCTGATAAATAAGAAAAGAGTAATAGAAACAAAAAACATTTGCACTTACCTGAATCATATGTATCAAAGCTGCCAGAGCTTACAACCTGCGCAGTTTGTGGGTCAACTACAAGGAAATTCAATCCTCTCTTTGCTGGGCTAACACCATCAATTTTATGGTCACCCAGCATCCTTTGAGAGAAAAAGAAAAGAGAAATGATAAGTTGTGAACAATTACAATTTGGCATGTTATAGCTTTACTACAGACCTATTCATCTCTTTCATTCTCTTTGCCTGGATAAAAAATCCAGTCTGTATGTCTTCATATCTTCTACTCTCTTTGTCAATCTCTGTCAGTCTTATTATCTTTCTCTCTCTTTCTACTTACCTCTGTTTTATCGTCTGTCTGCCTGCCTGACTCTCTCTTTCTCTCCCTCTCTGTCATCACTTCTGTCTCTCTGACTCTCTCTCTCTCTCGATCACAAAATGCTTTGTTCTTCAATTAACATGAGAAATTTCTCTGCATATATAACAAGGATTCTCTTTTGTAATCCATTATTCTTGAATTCAATGACCTGAAATTATGATACTTGATGGCAGGAGTACAAGTAAGTACTCATTGGTGAATTCACTGTATTCCAAATGTCAAAGTTACATTATGTGCAGCATTTCTATTATGGGATGTAAGAGATTCAAACTTTAAATGCAGAATGATCTTTTTCACTGAATGAAATATACTTACGTCTTGCCATCGAAGCAGAACTTGGGAGATATCTTACTCTTCTTTGACACGTGACCTGACTCAATATGAACAGCGACCTCATTACTCTCACAGACTCGGGGCACCATGCACAGGTTCTGGTATGGCATCCCATCAAAGTTTGATGATTGTTTCTTTTGACTCACTACAAAAATCAAAATACAAGGATTTGAACAACTTATCTTAAACTTCAGTGACTCACTTCATAAATTAAATTACTTTTTTTTATTTTTATTTTTTTACCGCTAACGATTCAAATGCACATTTTGCAATTTTGAATTAGCACAAATTTTCGGAGAAATAAATCAGTATTCAAATAACTAGGGTAAAATTTACTTTACATAATACTGCAATATTGTAAGCTAATACAGCAATGTTACTCCATCAAAGTAAATCTAAAATGCTATGGTTAAACAACACTTTGGCAATCAATATCTCTGTCTACAATTCCTCTTTACAAACTCATATGAGCAGGGGTGATAGTGAGCACTAAAAAATGTTTTTTTCTTCTCAACCCCCTCTTGACAACAAAAAAAAAAATGTTCGGGAAAAATATGTCATCTAATAACATTCCCCCTTTTGAGTAAAAAAATAGGGGAAAATAGGGGAAAATAGGGAAAATAGGGAAAAAATAGGGAAAAGATAGGGAAAAATAGGGAAAAAATAGAGAAAATAGGGGGGAAATCGGAATAATCAGGAGAAAAAAATCGGGAGAATAAAAAAAATTCGGGAAACCGATTTAAATCGGGTAATTATCAGGCCTGTATGAGTGAAAATCACTATTGTCATCAGAACTGATGGGAAGGTTGTACAACCCATGCTACAATTGCTCCATGGTCAATAACTCAATATCCTGCACTAATCATTTTCTTGACTTCAACCCTGGATCAAACACTATACCTAAACCTACACCTAACCCTAGACCAAACCTAAAATGTAATTAAATCCCTAGCCTTTGTATCTATGACAAAAATAAAGCCCATGGCAGCGTTTAATGAAACGGTCATAAGTACAAGTTCGCCGACAACCCATTGAAGCCCGTGTAATTAATGGGATGTCTGTGAAATTGTACTTGTACCATTGTATGAAATTGAACCGTTGCATGAAACGATGCCCCAAGCAATTGGTGCAGGAGCATATGTCGGAGCACCAATGGCAATGATGAAATCATTCTGACCTAACCATTCTATTTCTTAACCATTTCTAATTTTCTATGCTTTAATCTATTCATGTTTTCATTGTAACTTTATTATAATTATTTGATAAATTATTCAATGGAATTTATATTGTGTATATAATTTTTTTTCAAGTGGTGAAATAAATATGAAATGAAATGAAATGAAATGTAATTGACTCACATGGTATTGAGAAACATCCCTTGACGTCTGATTGTGCTCCCCATTCTTCATTTTTCCCCTTCGATGTATACTGTAAAATAGATAGAGAATAAGAATAGAAATTAGCACAGATTTTTACATATTCATAATTATTCTTAATATCTCCAGAATACCAACAAACTTTGCAATCAGATAAGACTGAAAGATTTGTAATATTTGTATCTATAAAGATATTGAAAAAAGGAAATTAGTGTTAATTCTGAAAGGCTTAAATCAATTAATTAATCTCAATTACTATTAAAGATTGTAATGTATCACAGAAAATGCAAGATAACGATTGAGGAAGATCAAATGCAGAGCAAGTACATGAAGATAGAAGACTCTGTTGACATCATCACATTATTGTGTCTCATTTGTAGCTTTACAATCTTTAAAAAATCAAGTTCATTAAGGCTATCTTCTTTTTTTGCTAGAGGATACGATATAATCAAACTTCATAATGAGGTAACAAATATACAATATCCATTGAACTTCCTAGAGATTATTACATTCTTAAGATTTGTTCCTAAATGATATGGCAAACTGTTTCCAAAAAAAATTGCTGCGTCAATACAAAATGACAAAGGAACAGTGCCCCTGATACTTATCCAACTTATAGCACACTGATTTTTTCCACACCTCCACTCCCCATTACTTTACATGTTTAATAAATTGATTTTATTTTGCAGCTGCAGTTTAGCATGTAACATGTGAAGCCAGTCAGAACATACCTTTTCATGCTCCCCGTCATGCTCAACATACTTCTGCCCAATGAAAGCCCACATTGAACGATAGCCAAGTAGATGGGCCAGTTTACTCCCAAAATGATCCTCAAATATTTTCACCGCTTCTGGCGCTAACCGGTTGGTAGCGTCATCAAATGTGACTGCCATGATCACATCCCTCGGAGGGACACCGTCTAGGAATGCTATCAGATCGGTACTATCTGATGAAGGAAAGAGAAAGCATGGAGGAGCATAAGAAAAGGATACAAATAAATAAGAGTAGAAATGAATAAGGATTGATTAGAAAACATGCCCCCCCCCCCTTGCTGATAATGCTTCTGCCCCTATCTCATAAACAACTGAAAACCTGATAGCTTCGCTTACGTGAATGTAAAAAAAAATGAGTCCATCTATATGTTTATATTATATTTGACAACAAAATATATATATTAAAGTATATATTATTAAATGAACAGAGTCTGAATGACTGATCAATGACTACTTATTAACTAAAAATTACTAAGTCCTTTGAAATAGTAATCATTTTATCTTATAAAAAAATTTTGAAAATAGCACGAAAAATCAAGAAAAAAATGCAGGTCTTGTCCCAATTGAACTTTGAACTTATGAACCCAAAATTAAATCAGATAACCTATAACCAATACTTGGCTCAATTTCTGAATAAGAAATAAGTTTGAAGGAAAAAAAGTCCTATAAGATGCTCAATGTCACCAATAAACTGACCTTTTTTCAGCTAGATTGGAATAGAGCATTCTAACAATTCTTAACATCCCTTGCTATACATATTGTCTTGGGCCAGGACACAACCTACAAAACCCATTACTGATTACACAATGACCCTAGAAGACTGGACAATCTTCTGACTTTACTTTCCTTGACTTTTCTCTTTGAAGCAATCTAAAAATGGTCTACAGAACCTTGTCTGTAAGTCTTAGAGACTTTAAATCTCATATACAGGTACATGTCTTTAATGAAGTGGTATGGCACTAAGCATGCAACTAACATACAACTTTCAGTAAATTAAAATTTAACATGAATTCATATGCTTTTCATCTGTAAATAGAAGTAATTTTGGAATAATTTAGATGAAATTTCGAAAAACAAGAGAGTACTAGAATATAACATTAAATACATCATTAAAGTCTTACATAAATACCAATATTATCTAGTGCATCAATAGAATTCTACTCACCTGCCTGGGTAGGAATGGAATAAAGCTACAAAAATATTGTTATCATTGTGACAAACTAAACTTTAATTTGACAAACTATGCCAGGTTAATATACCACTCAACCCTTTAACAAAAATAAATGAGAGCACATTAATAATGAAGTTCATGATGATATACAAACAAAACAAAGTAAATCAGTATCAAAGATTAAATTAAAATGCTGATAAAATACTGTTTTAATCATTTTACCATGGATGGGAAGAAGCAATAAAAGCGATTACAATACGCTAACGTTTTCATCACAAAAACACTCTGAAATTTGCAGAGATTACTTTGGAGAAAACAATTGATGCTGATGATGATGATGATGACTATTATTTAACAAGACATTTTGCTGTTCACTGAGAAATTGCAATTAATTGCAAGTAATAATGGAAGCTCATATTTTGAATACAGTACAGCCACATGGAACCTTATACATAAAGAGTAAATAAAATATTTTGATTTGTTTGAAAGCAGAAAAATAACAGAAACAGAATGGCAAAAGTTTGAAATGAATCGGACCAATATTAAGGAAGTTATGAATGTTTGAAATATGAGATCACTAAGTCTATGCGAATCTCAAATTGGTAGTTTGGTCAGTGGATTGTGATGTAGGACGTGGATTACTCTCCCATTTGCGGTGTACACAAATATCACTAATTTCTGTTTTTCTCGTAAGTTCCTTCTCCCTTGGGGCACTACTCAAAATATATTATAGATAGCATATTATGATAGGTCCTCTAAAAAGAATAGACCCCTCTCAGCCATTATTTTTTGAAAAATTTAAATTTTAGTCATTTTATATGTTGGAACAGATGGAAAAGTAGTCCGGCACTACATCACATTGACATTACTGCTTCAGCCAATTTGAAGTGCCCATACGTACAGGTGTATAGTGGTTAGAACTTTCAAAAATTCAACTTTCTTATATTTAGTCAGATTTAATTGAAACTTTCATCAGTTTGCTTCTCTGATTTTTCTGCTTTCTTTTAGAGTAGATGTCTATTTGGGTTGGATTTCCCTTCAACTCATCTCCTTCACACAGAGCCAACATCCTTCTGACTCAATAGATATCATATGAGACTGCATAACATACACATATGGCTCAATTTCCTTTAATATGTTTCTTTGCTCTTTTTTTCAGTTACAATAATGTTTTCTACTAAAATTGTCTGGCTCATATTGTCGGTTTGTTTGAGCATTTCAGCTTATTCAGTGTTGTCTGATAAATTGTTCAAAAAATATATTTTGTATTTGTAGTCTAGTACATTGTGTGTATGTTTCATGCGATTCTGTAGGAATTTATTTTCTGCCATCAACAGAACTCTAGATTAACTTCAACAGATAATGCCACAGCTTTGAAATTGCATACAATACAAGTAAATAACCAATTTTCCTTTATAGCTTTCCTTAAATGCTGTGATTCCTTGAATGTAGGTTGTACCAGGCAGTAATTGCTATATATATTGGCTATACACTTTCCATCAAGTGTAATATTGCTGCTGTGTAATTTCCAGTATTAGTTCAACAGCTCTGAGGCTATTCACCTGTCAAATAAAAACATATCATGATCCTGTAATTACCAGTTAGTGCTCTGTAGCTTTTTAACTGCCCTTTACTAACACTGTACTAGTATCCCTCAATCCCTGGTTAGTGCTTTATTGCTTTGTATCAACATATTAGTGCAATATTGAAGCTGTATAATTTACCCAGTTAGTGCTCCACAACTATACCATTCGATTAGTGCTTCTTTTTGCAACTTGAGATTGTGACTTAGTGCCACATATCTGTAGCTGTTTATTCCCTGTGTGATGTACATTATACGAATCACATATAAAGTGCACTGAAGGGCTCCCGTTGAAGTGATGGATTCTTACACTAGTATTATTTTGATGTGGGATGTAATATGTTATTTATATCATATGGCTACTGCAATATCTCTGTTGATACATACCTTTATTTGATGCCACTCTTCTGCGGCCATGAATACTGTCAAATAGCCTTAAGCCTAATTTCAAAAATCAACAAATGCACTTTCAAGATTCAATGCAAATTACATCTCTAGCTGACCGTGCCTGGGGAGTGTTTCATAAAGCTGTTCGTAAAGTTACACATGACTTTACGAACGACTTGAATATGAAGTGCCAGATAGGATGCCCAAAGTTTTTCCTGATGTTTTAACAAAGTGTGATTATATTTCCAGTAACCTCAATTAAATTATGGCAAAAATATACTTTGCAATAAAAAATGTTTGTTATAATAAGAATGTTAATCTACATCTGCACAGTTCAACTTTAGTTGATGGAGTTAAAAATGATTGAGCATCCCATTTGGCTTTTCATATTTAAGTCATTCGTAAAGTCATGCGTAACTTTACGAACAGCTTTATGAAACACCCCTCTGTACTGAATTTTATCCAGTATTAGTGCAAATGATGCATGCGCACAAGTTCATTACAAGCCTTATCCGCACTCAATTTGAGGCTGTATGCATCTATCATACAAATCTGTCAGGTTGAGTACAATAGGTGCATAAACAGCCTCATCGAGAGCGGATAGATCCTGTAATGAACGAATGAACATATGCAAAATTAGGTTTTATACAACAAAACTCCTAGTTCCTTGTTAATTGATGTAAAAAGAATTCACTTGTTTGTGTCATTATCGCTGACAAATAAACCTGGATTTTAAGAGGCTTACTTTAGCGCGCACTTGCCTCTAAATGCATCAATGCGCAGTGCTAAACACACACAGTAGAAGCACATTAACCTCTACATGCACTGCCGCGCATCGCGTACCTAAAAATCATTAGATAGTACTGGAAACTATTGCGCACCTTTTCATGGGAAAACGTGTGATAGTCTCAGTAAATGAAACACACATGACGGCATTTGACCAATCATTTGATTAGGATCTTGGGGTGAGTTGTATAAAAGCATATACAACCTCAATGAGAGCGGATAGATCGTACAATAAAAAAAGGCCTGCATTACTTGTTTGATACAACAAGACTCCTTGATCCTTGTTTTTGAGAAAACAGGGTGTCATTTTAAGATTGATCCATACCATTTTCAATGGAAAATACATGTAAACCCTATGTTTAACAGGCTTACTGCAGAGTACACACAGAGTACAAGCGCACTCACCTCTACACCTGTTCATGTGCAGTGCTACACATGCATTAATTCACACAAATCACATTCACAACTATACACACTGCTGCTTATCGCATACTTAAAAAATAGTTGGATAGTACTGGAAACACTACTGTACGCTTTTTAAATGAAATAAATGAATCACATGTGACCTCGTTTGACCAATTATTTGATTAGGATCTAGGAGTGAGTTGTATGATACAAATTACATGTAATAGCAGAATCTGAAACCTGGCAAACCTTTCCAGCCTTTCAAGCCAAGAAATCCCAGAGAAAAACCATGTTATTTGAAATGCATTGTGTTTTTATTGACTTTCACCACAACCACTATAAATATTGATTTTCAATTGTTGATTTGCATACAATACACGTTAATAAGAGCCCCATGAAATAGAAGCAGAAGCGAAAAGTTAAGTGTTTGTAGCTGATTTAAAAGACGTTTGTACAGCTCCATATGGACATCTACACAGGCTTTTTGCCAAGGCATCCAAAATGCTCTTCCGGTTAAAAGCCAGCATCCCATTAGAAGTTACAAATATCCTGGAGTAGAAAATTGATTAATAATACTGGCAACTGCAGCAAATTAATCACCACAAAATCCTGTATGTTTTATGAATTTGGGATAGGTAGATATTTCCGTATTTGGGACACTCACTGAGTTTGAAGGATGAGAAATCAGTGGAATTCCTTAAATGAATTGAAAACAAAAAAACTGGAATTATCTGAAGTGTCACATTCATGTTTTTATAACACCCACTACCACGTACCAGTTATAAGAGACTAGGGCTGTGCATAACCGTGTAATGAGGTACTCCAGTACACTCCTAGGCTTACAGGCGAGTACTCGAATACTCGGACGCCATGTTTTTTTTGTTTTTTGTTTAAATTTTTTGATTTTTTGTTTGTTTTGCCAACACCATACTACGAACAGTACGAAGGTTCGTCTCTGAAAACCCACGCGATTTTACTTCAAGTGCTGTTGAAAGCGCCTATTTGTGCTTTTGAATTTTTGACAAATAATTGAAACAATCTTATTTTTAAAACTAAAGATGACAGACAAATATTCCTCCGAGTCCAAACAGAAATCCAGAGATTTGGTCCCAGTTTCTGAGTGGTGAATTGACAGTGACACCCTGTGTATGATTGAGCTGGGAAACATTTTTACCCACGGTACCATGCCGGTGCTCTTCTGGCACGGGTGACTGTCGGCCTTGACAGTGCCAGGTGAACGGGGGAAAAAAAAAAAAATGGCGGCCGAGTATTCGAGTACGAGAAATCGTACTCGAGTAGTTGTCAACAGTGTGAGTACTTGAGTATTCGAGTACTCGTCGCAGCCTTATAAGAGACATTACATTCTTGCTTTCTATTCCGCCGACTCTAATATCACACCAACGAGACCGACCCCAGCCCAACTACAAGCCAAACTAAAAATTACATTACCCCATAACCACAAATCGGTTGGTGTGGAGTCAGTCTGGTGTCCGTTTGGCAGTGTGACTGAAGTATTACTACAGTTGATGATGCAAAAATGTTTTGTAGAAGTATACAGGGTGGTCCACAATTTTTTTTCTTCAAACATTCAAACATGTAAAATTGGAATGTGGAAGGAGTGTGAACTGATGTATGTAAAGCAGGAAGTCATTTTACACCCAGTTCTAGGGCTTGCTTAACAGCTCTACGGTTCCGAGATGTATTCTGGAGCAATCTGATCCATAATTTGAAGCATTTTCAAACACATTTCAAGACTAATATGTCAAAAATAATTTTGATTGACAATTAATATTAACCTGTAGCTGATTTTCAAGCTTTGTGTTATGAGGTACTGAACCCGACAGAAATCTGAGAATTTGACTTTGTTTATGGCTTAGATAAGAAATTTTTCCAACTTTGGTATTCACTTCAATCTTTTGGGTAAGTATTTTACCCTATTAAGACATCTCCCTGGCATATTTAAGACTCAAATGGCACTGGCAGGCATGTGTACACAGGCTAATCTGCACACAAGCAAATTATACCAGCATACAATTAAAGCCTATCTGCACTAGTTTGGCCAGGAGGGATTAGACCTCCCTGCGTGGTCACTGGCAGGTGGTTATCTCATCAAATCAGCTCTCAATTAACATAAGAAAAAGGGGATCATGGGGGACCAACGGGAACCGCTTACGCATTGTTTGCTATATAGAGGGCGCAAGTAGCTACAAGTAGTGCAGTCCCGCTATATGTCCCTTTTGCAGCCAACATCAAATTCTGTAGAACTTTGCAGGAATTATGAATATGTCATGTATGTCCTATCTGTAAAATTTAAATGTTAGCAGTGTCCTAATATTCAAATTATGCAAGGAAACCGTTTACTTGCTAGACTTCACTGTCAGACACTATTGAGTGACTGACTGGCTTTTTCATCTTTGGTAATAACATACATAAAATGAGCTGTAAAGGGTACATGAGCATTTGTCTACATCAATAACCCACTTCTTGTAATGGCCAAAATTAAACTGATTGAATCTTTGCGCAGCATAAAACGTACGACCATTCGGTACAATGGTCTGAAAAATCAGACTATTACTTACTGGCTCTATAGCTCCTAAGTCGATTCGACAACTAATAGTCGTTATTTTCCCACTTAAAGACATTTTCAAGCCCCTTTTTTTAGGGAAGTTCTAAATTAGTATTGTCTTTCAAATGCCGTTGGAATTTAACCTTTTCATTTTTGGCCTGCAAATGGGACATAGTACCTTTAATAGGAGGCATTGATTGTACTAACTGCGCATTATTTTGGATTGACTATGTGACCTGACAATGCTTATCAGTATTATTATTTTGTCTGAAAGTCAGCTTGCTAACTAGAGTAAAGTGCTTAAATATCATCTGAATAAGAGTTAAAGAAAGAAATTTTACTTATCCAAGCCAAATGCTAGGCAAAATACTTGCTCAATCCACATATTTAATTGAATATGTAATTTAATATTCTGTTTGTAATAGGGCAGATTCATTCCCTCTGAAAACAGGAACAACACCTTTTAGTTCAGATCGAGTTACATTGAATAAGAGCTTTTGCTTGTTCTAATGGGTAAACTTACACTTCTAATACTGTATTGTTCAAACAGGATATTAATCTAATACCTCACTAGCACCAACAAGACCAACACTAGACTGATCATAGACTGATCATAGACTGAAGTTTGATGGTGTTACTGAGGTATTGCAATTTTTTGCTCATGCTTTCCTAATGTTATACACTGTACAGGAAAAAAATAATTAAAGTTCGAGGATGATATATTGCAAGGCTTGAAACTTAAAGAGAAGGTTCATTGATTTTAAAAACTAACTTTATTGTTATTATTGCAAAGGTGAAACTTTGATTGGACAAGGTAATCAAAATTCAATGCTTGGAAACATTCGAAGTAATGATTATTATCAATTACAAAACGCTTAAATACAGCCCGACATAGCACCTGAAAAGCTCTCCGATCGCTGCTGAGATGTGTGACGTCACATGTTGAACATGATTTGCACAAGCAGACGATGTCCCATGACATCTCACACATTATCAGTGCCTGTTTTGTGGCTTCTCTTCAGTTATTTCTCTTACTTCACTACCCTCAGGCTAAATGTTTAATCTATTGCCTCACTCTAAACCCCGCGCATGGTATTATTTTGATTAAAAATAAAGGAATCCGTCGCTTGTAAACAAAATGAGACGCCATTGTATTTTCAGCTGCATACACGCGGTATGTTCGGCGTTTCAAGAGGGAACAAATGCGTCCATGCTATCATTCCGGGTTTTTTAATTTGAAAGTGTGGTTTCTTTGATTGTTCATTAACCCCTATCCTGTGTATTTACAAACAAAGGAATTTAGTTATCAGAATCGGTTTCATATCCCTTTTGAATGGTGTAAAATTCCATCACATTTATATACACTAAACTCATTATAATTTGAGAAATAATAGCATTGCAATTATGTTCATTCTTTATGGGATGTCGTCTGCTTGGGCAGGATCGGTTCATATTGTGACGGCATTCAAACATTGTTATTTTTCTGGCGAATCTCTCGCATATCCCAGATGCTATGGAGATGGTTTTATTTGTATTTTTATAAATCACCCGATATGTAGTTGACCTAAAACTTGTATGATGGCCATCTGTTAGCTTACCAGTTTCTAGTGATACGTTATTTGCCATATTTGTGATTTTCTTTGAACAGGCACTTTAAACATTTGCTGCTGTGGAACTTTTGTTTGCCTGAAATGAAATTTGGTTGCCTGAATTCATGCATGAATTTTTGTCCTCGAATTCTACCCCCTCTCCACACAAAGTATATACACATTTCTCATATCACCATCATCCAATGCCTGAAATGAACGCTCATGTTTACCCTTCTTCATAAATGCTTGGACGATGAAACCTGCCACTTTTACTCATGGTACTGCCTAAACCAATGCAATTCTTTTGGGTTGCTCCAGACCTCAGGAACCATTTCTGTCAAGTCACATTAATTGTATGAAATAGCTTACATCTTACCATGTAAATATGTGTCAAATGACCTTTTCCTCTTGACCTTCTTTGTATGTTCTGCAAAGTAAAATATATGAAGAATATCACAAGAAATACTCGGGTTCTTTGAATGGAGCATAAATTTCATACAAATCAAAACATTTTAAGAGTTACATTCAACAAATTTAACATCTAAAATTCTACTTGAAACAAAAGATTAATGTGCTCAGATGAAGTATAATTTTCAAGCAGTCAGCAAAAACTAGATACCCGGTAGGCCTTTACAGCGTGAAAGCAGAAGTAATATTAACTAGATGGAACTTCAACTGCGCGCAGTCGAAAATGATGCCTCCGCCATAGAGCAATTTTACAAACCAAAATGGAAGCAATTTTTAAAATTCAAGTTTGATTGTAATCCATCTGTTGGTTCTAATGATAACGCGATCACGAGCTATTTTGAGATACATAATGAGCCCTGTGACCTTTGACCTCGTGATCCCCAAATCTAATCAGTTCATTGACTCTGCAAGATACATACATGACCCAAGTTTGGCGGTAATCCATCAATCGGTTCTTGAGATAACGTGATCACAAGCTATTTTGCATACATAATGAGCCCTGTGACCTTGACCTTTGACCTCGTGACCCCAAAATCTAATCAGTTCATTGACTCTGCAAGATACATACATGACCCAAGTTTGGCGGTAATCCATCAATCGGTTCTTGAGATAAAGTGATCACGAGCTATTTTTGCATACATAATGAGCCCTGTGACCTTTGACCTTTGACCTCGTGACCCCAAAATCTAATCAGTTCATTAGCTCTGCAAGATACATACATGACCCAAGTTTGGCGGTAATCCATCAATCGGTTCTTGAGATAACGCGATCACAAGCTATTTTTGCATACATAATGAGCCCTGTGACCTTTGACCTTGGACCTCGTGACCCCAAAATCTAATCAGTTCATTAGCTCTGCAAGATACATACATGACCCAAGTTTGGCGGTAATCCATCAATCGGTTCTTGAGATAACGCGATCACGAACTATTTTTGCATACATAATGGGCCCTGTGACCTTTGACCTTGGACCTCGTGACCCCAAAATCTAATCACTTCATTAGCTCTGCAAGATACATACATGACCAGAGTTTGGCGGTAATCCATCAATTGGTTCTTGAGATAACGCGATCACGAGAACGGGACGTACGTACGGACGTACGTACGGACGGACGGACAACCAGAAAACATAATGCCTCCGGCTACGTTGTAGAGGAGGCATAAAAACGTAAACACATCAATACAACGAAGTGACAGAAAGAGAGCAACAGATCTGTGATGATCGGGGTTAACTATACCCATTACCGGTACCTACTGACTTGTACCAATCAGCAATGGTTCCCTAAGCCATACTTTAACCCAAATCTCATGTCTCTTTGTTATTGCCCCTTCATACATTTGTCCAACCACATAATGATGCTGTACTTCATGCCCCAGTTATTTCAAAGTAATTGAATGGTAAATTTAGATCTATTTCTGACATTAAATAGCCACCAATGAAAGGGGAATTCATATTCTAAACAAGCCGAAAATTGAGAAATTTGTCATTTTGTGTACAAAATGAATGGCAAAGTGAAGTTTCTAGTTTGGTCTATAAATCAGCATAATTTTACTCTTTAGAGTTTAGTTATCATTTATTCAAGCAAAATATTGATACGTAACAACCTCAAGTATCAGAAGTCCTAAAACAATACAATACATAAGATTAAGAATTAATAACAATAGAATACAAAAGAAGTTCATAAAACAATGAAATACATAAGAATTGAAATAGACATGGACAATTTTTTATGTGATAATGCCCGATAGGCTTTTTAGAAACTTTTGCCACAAAATCAACTCTGTAAAAGCTTTATTTATGTAATTGTTAATAAAAATCATTATTCATGAATTTGATTTGCATAAATTAGCATAATTGATAAAATAAGTAATTTTCAGCAAAATTATAGTGAGGTCTCTTCCTTTATGCAATTGCATAAATTAGCATAATTGATAAAATAAGCAATTTTCAGCAAAATAATAGTGAGGTCTCTTCCTTTGCGCAATTTCTCAAGACGCGTGCCAAATTCGAGGCAATCGGCCCCCCCCCAGTCAGGGAGGTGCTCAAAATAGCCCAGTTAAGTACGGGTTAAGTAACGGAACATATTTCAAGTGGTTCTTGAGATATCATGACAAGTCCTATACATGTAGTCTGAATTTTTCAAGTTGACCTCTATGACCTTTGACATACATGTACTCCAAAATCTAATCTGATCGTTTTCCTATGGTGATATATATACTATCCTTAAGTTTGAAGTTTAAAATCTCAAATGGTTCTTGAGATATCGCGATAACGAGCTGAAGACATGGAATTTCACAAGTTGACCTCTGTGACCCTTGACCTACATGCTCCAAAATCTAAACAGATCGTCTTCCTATGGTGATACATACTATCATTAAGTTTGAAGTGAAAATTCTCCAGTGGTTCTTGAGATATCGCGATAACGATCTCAATGTATGGAATTTCATAAGTTGACCTCTGTGACCCTTGACCTTTGACCTACGTGCTCCAAAATCTAATCAGATTGTCTTCCTATGGTGATACACACTATCATTAAGTTTGAAGTTTAAATCTCCAGTGGTTCTTGAGATATTATGATAACAATCTCAATGTATGGAATTTCATAAGTTGACCTCTGTGACCCTTGACCTTTGGCCTACGTGCTCCAAAATCTAATCAGATCGTCTTCCTATGGTGATACATACTATCCTTAAGTTTGAAGTTTTACATCTCCAGTGGTTCTTGAGATATCATGATAACAATCTCAATGTATGGAATTTCATAAGTTGACCTCTATGACCCTTGACCTTTGACCTACGTGCTCCAAAATATAATCAGATTGTTTTCCTATAGTGATACACACTATCACTAAGTTTGAAGTTTAAATCTCCAGTGGTTCTTGAGATATCATGATAACAATCTCAATGTATGGAATTTCATAAGTTGACCTCTGTGACCCTTGACCTTTGACATACGTGCTCCAAAATCTAATCAGATCGTCTTCCTATGGTGATACATACTATCCTTAAGTTTGAAGTTTAAATCTCAAATGGTTCTTGAGATATCGCGCTAACAAACTCAATACAAGGAATTTCATAAGTTGACCTCTGTGACCTGTGACCTTTGACCTACGTACTCCAAAATCTAATCAGATCGTCTTCCTATGGTGATAAATACTATTCCCGAGTCTTAAGTTTAAATCTTAAATGGTTCTTGAGATATTGTGATAACGGTCAAACGGGACGGACGTACGGACGGACGTACGGACGTACGGACGGACAACCCGAAAACATGATGCCTCCGGCACCACCTTCGGTGGCGGAGGCATAAAAATGCTGTGCATATCTTTAAAGGCATACATACAGTATCTGTTTACTTTTCCATGGACTAGCACCCTTGGAATTATACCTCTTAGTACAATTACCCCCATGCATATAATCCCTGGACAATACTGTATTCATCAAGGATAATTAATTTTCAGAATTCTGTTCCCCAGTAAACGAAAAAAAAACAAAAAAACAATAACAAGGCAACCAGAATATTCTCCTTTCCTTTATATGTGACATTTTATGTCTAATACATAACAGGATGCTTTCAAAAATACAACATGTACACTCCTTTAGTTGGAATTTTTCACAATTAAACAAATGAAATTCTGCTCACCATCTATGTGCAATATATTCAGCCCCCTTCCCATTTCAATCTGAGGAAACACTCTGAAAACAAAATCATATGAATACACATGTTCAAGGAAATTTAATTCAATATTAAGATTGTAAATTGTAAATTGTAAATATCATCATAAAAACAACTTTATTACAAATTGTATGCTGTAATTGCTGTTGCATTTGTAATGTACCTGTGTGGCAAAATGCATGTTAATGTAATAGAAACAGTGTTTAAAATGAAGATGATGACAAAGTCTGATATTACTAAAAAATAATACAATCAACTGCCAAAATACATTTTCATACATATGAAAGGCTGGAATGTTAAAGGGAGTACTCATAGAGGTTTGCAATTTTTCAATGTCAAAATTACAATTTGCAAATAAACCTTATTAGAAATTTCCAACATATAAATCAATGATATTCTTGAAAGATTATGTTCTGTTCCTTTGAGAGAGATAATTATTGCACATTATATGAAAATTAATGGAAAATTTATTCCATGTTTGTTTAAAAAATATTGAATTAGCTATTATTTTCTGCTGAGAGCCAGAGGGCATTAAGTTATATACTGTTACACAGTGTTAACCCATTGCCTACTGGAACAAGGTGATAACCTGTATCAAAGCCCAGTCTTTCTGCCTCTCAATAGAAGATGTGTACTCACCCATAGTCATCATCAAGGCACATCTCAGGTCTGTGTTTGTTCTGAAAACCTGTCTGTATCCTGTAAGCAAACTTGCCGACTGGACAAGGTTCAAAGTTACCACACATAGCCTTGCTTGACAAGGGAATCTCTGTTTGGGCCATTTCTATAAAAATAAATTAAAAAATTAAAAATTAAAAAAAGCATTACAAAACAACTAATTTAAAGATACTATGTCCCTTTTGCAGCCAACATCAAATTCTGTAGAACTTTGCAGGAATTATGAATATGTCATGTATGTCCTATCTGTGAAATTTGAACGTTAGCAGTGTCCTAATATTCAAATTATTCAAGGAAACCCGTTTACTTGCTAGACTTCACTGTCAGACACTATTGAGTGACTGACTGGCTTTTTTTTCTTCTTTGGTAATAACATACATAAATAGGGCGGTAAAGGGTACATGAGCATTTGTCAATAACCCACTTCTTGTAATGGTCAATATTAAACTGATTGAATCTTTGCGCAACACAAAACGTAAGACCATTCGATACAATGGTTTGAAAATCAGACTATTACTTACTGACTTGGTAGCACTTAAGTCGATTCGACAACTAATAGTCATTATTTTCCCACTTAAAGACATTTTCAGGCCCCCTTTTTAAGGGAAATTCTAAATTAGTATTATCTTTCAAATGCCACTGGAATTTCACCTTTTCATTTTTGGGCAAACAAATGGGACATACTGTAGTACCTGTAAAGGTAAAGACCAGTTCTGGTCATGCGATTGCATTGTGAAAGAATCATTGTGGTATCAATCAGAAAAGGTTGTTCATCTAGCATATAAGTATTGGTGTGTACTGCAAGGTTCTAGAATCATCAAAATGATAAGAAATTTGGCCCAGTCTTGGTAAAGTTACAAGCACTGTACACAGAAAGATGTATATGGGACTACGCGACACGTGCACGATATCTATCCAGTCCAGATAGATATAATAATTTACCAAATATATCAATTAGTAGGCGGTTTCCCGGCAAAATTTGTAATCACATGATTGGTAATAAGAGCTTTCATTTCATTTTTTGAGAGGCGGGCGTTTCCAAAAGTGGTCTACCGGTATACCTTTAACTAACATAATGAGACATACAAATATAGGTGCTCAAGTATTTTTTATCTTTCTCTTGCTTTCCTCCTTGTGTGTGTGTGTGTGTGTGTGTGCTACAGAACAGAATAATTGTACAGGTACCAGTAAGTATTGTGGTTTAAATTATATTATCAGAAAAACTGCATTCTTATTGTACATTCTAAACTCAGCAAAATTTTTGTTTTTATTACCGGTATGTGATTTGGGGGGCTCACAGTACAAACTGATGCAGGGACGGGTCAGAAATGAAATCCAGTGCCTTGGTACTTCTGTCCCTGTCTTTAATTTTTCGTTTTTTTTACAGAATTACAGTAATGTGAACAGAGCAAAGAGCTTACCACTTGCTCTCCATATTTAGTGGACTAAGTTAAACCAGGTTTAATTATTAATGTAATGAAATACACCTGCATTGATACAACAATTACAATTTACAAACTATTACATTTTATTTCTTTCTACTAACCTCTCCCAACAGGCCCACCCACCCTATGTAACTCCTTCCTGAGATTATGTAGAAGGACTGCCTCATCGATATTGTCCGCCTGCAGACGAGATCCCAGCATAACAATCACCACAGCCAGCAGACCTATCACTGCTATCTGAAAAGACACTGAAAAGTACAAAACAACGTCATTATTTCAAGTTGTCATACATGCTCAGACATTTGCCCCTATGACTATTGCTCCGGGTTTTATTTCGTCAAAGATATAGTTATGAGGTTATGGTTGCACATGTTAACATCCTCACTGCCATGTGGCAGACCTGCATCGTTATCACACAGGATATCAATCTCCAGGAAGTTTTAAGAAAACTGGCCATCTTTGAAATATAATCTCTGATGAGAATTGTAATTTCATATAAAAATGAATACATGTATATCCATATACAAGTGACAACGAATTGAGTAACTTTCCATATATTGACTAACCTTTCTGGTATTTTTTTTTTAATATTTGACTAATTTTTATGGTTATCATTTCTGAAATCTTAAAGCCCCTCTGCACTAGTTTGGCCAGGAGGGATTAGAGGGATTAGCATGGTCACTGACAGGTGGTTATCTCATCAACTCAGCTCTCAATTAACATAAGAAAAAGAGGATCATGGGGGACCAACAGGCACCGCTTAGGCATTGTTTTCTATATAGAGGAGCAAGTAGCTACAAGTAGTACAGTGGGGCTTTAATATCACTAACATTATTGCCCTATGATTAAATTTTCCAATAGCATTTCTGAAACCTTAATATCACTAACATTATTGCCCTATGATTAAATTTTCCAATAGCTATTGGAATACATTAGCTGACAAAAAGAAGTTAACTTTACTATTTCAAGATCGTAATCATTAAAGTGAAATCACTATGCAATTTCCTATAAATGTGAATAACATATAAGAACTAAAACCTTATCAAATTTCGAAACTAAAAGAAAAATTATGAATCATTCACCCTGTTACATTACTTACAACTGCTTCTCCGGAATTTGCGTAGAAGCCTCATTGTGACATCCCAGTTTCCTGAATATCTGTCAAGAAATACGTAGTTTCTTAATCTTATACCATCACCACCAAAACTCCTCTAAACCTACAAGGGGAAAAGGAGGAAGAAAAAAATTTCAGATAAGAAGTTGGTCAATATGTTGAAAAAAACATTGTAGACAAGTTTGAAAAAGGGGACACTGTCATGGCAGATCGGATATTTAACATCCATCATCCAGGACAGCGTTTCTTGATACAGTCATAACTCATAAGTACAAGTTTGCCAACATTCCATTGTAACATGTGTATTAACATTTACAGGTGGTTCAATGGGATGTCAGCCAACTTGAACTTATGACCATTTCATGAGACGATGCCCTGGACTTCTTCTTGTACAACAAGTGAAAGTTGTCTTTGCATCATTCATGAGGACGGCAAAGGCTACCAAGCAATTTACAGTGTCAGAAGATGTGAATCGAGACAAAGACTGTTGCTAATGCTTGTATACATGTAGAAATGGAACAAGCAAAAGGGAGGATGAAGGAGTTTGCCGCTATTTAAGGACCAATTCCACTCACGATAGATTCAATGGAGTATAGTGTGCTCTCAGTGCTCTGCGATTGTGAACATGCCACAAATGCTGGTCCCTCTCAACTCTTAATGTATACTTCACTTTAGACAGACAAGTCTCAGAGCCAGAGAACAAAACACACAAACATTTGCCAAAAGCTTTTTGGAGGGGTGATATATGGCACCGTGTGAGATAATGTACATCGATATCATGATGTTTAAAATACTCTTGATTCTTTGAGATCTGCTCTCAGAATCAGATAGCAAAATCTCATGTTTTCACTCTTAATTATGGAATTAGGATTTAGGAGTATCAAAGCAAACATCAAAATACACCTGAATTTTTAGAGTAGATCTAGATGTCTCTATTTCTTTTCTTTTTTTTGAGAATGGTGCGAGATTCGGTAATATGAAAGAGAATTAAGATTAAGAGAATACATTGTGAGCGAGTTGCACAAGAGATGATTTTGAAGAATGAGAAGGAGGCAGTGTGACGCAATGGGATCCGTGTTTGGCTCTCATGACTTGCGTCATATGCATTGGTTCGAGTTTTGATTGTCGCTACATTGTGTGATAAGTGCGGCCCTCCTCTCTGTTCTCGATGCAGGCTTGGGTTCAGGGGAAAACACTCCGTTCCTTGGATTAGAATGTCAACTGTAGGCCGTGTGTAGGAGACTAGGAGAGTCACACCATATAATGCACGTTAACACGCTACACTTTTCACAAAGATTACGGTGTAAACCCGATGTTTAGTGTGCCTGTACAGTGTATACAAAACTGGTAATATTTCTACAGATATTTGTCATAGGCTGCATAGCCCTTTGAAGATTAACAAAAGAAGGAAACAGGAAGAAGAAGAAGAAGAAGAAGAAGAAGAAGAAGAAGAAGAAGAAGAAGAAGAAGAAGAAGAAGAAGAAGAAGAAGAAGAAGAAGAAGAAGAAGAAGAAGAAGAAGAAGAAGAAGAAGAAGAAGAAGAAGAAGAAGAAGAAGAAGAAGAAGAAGAAGAAGAAGAAGAAGAAGAAGAAGAAGAAGAAGAAGAAGAAGAAGAAGAAGAAGAAGAAGAAGAAGAAGAAGAAGAAGAAGAAGAAGAAGAAGAAGAAGAAGAAGAAGAAGAAGAAGAAGAAGAAGAAGAGAGGGAGCCGAGGAGGAGGAGGAGGAGGAGAAGAAGAAGGTAAGTGGAGCTGTCAAAAAAGTGACAAATTAGAATTAGAGTCTAGATAGATAGATTACCGGTAATAGAAGATACAAAGATTTAAGTTTTAATTTAAGAAATAAAATGCTGTACATCGACTCTAGTAGTAGTACTACTGTGGGCGGATGGGGATAACAGTTTAAAACTATTATAAAAGAATGATCTCTACGGAGAAAAGGATACATGAACTAGACTGAAAGCTTCAGTCTCTGATATCGACGGTTGTTACGCTGAGATTGCATCTGGCTCCTCTGACCGCCTCTATGTATGGGGAATGTCAACAAATGTCAGTTTTAATTATTAAAGAATGACCCATACCAGACGGTTATTTCTGTCTAACATGAACATACAGTCAGTAGTTGAGGCGCCCAGCTACTGAGCTAGCTAGGTCAAAGTTTCTCACAATTATTTAAAACATGATGACACGATTGATTAGACCAGGGAGATGTCCCTGATTAGACTCTACGAGCATGACAATAGCTATCACTTAATTGGCCTATACTAGTCTACTCTAGTATAGTCAATATGAATACTCAACTTACTTTTCAAGCACAAACTACATTCCGTGAGTCTGCAACATGCCCATGAAAATCAGCCTTGGATCACACACACTCCACACAAAGACTGTCGATCATTCAAATTCCAAAATCTAATTTTGCAATAGGTCTTTTAAATATGTAGTGATCGACTGACGATAAGACTTCTCATCTGCAATACTGACTTCTTGTAACTAATAGTTGTAAGAATTTAGCGCATGTACGTGTCTAGCATGTAGCAGCGCGGATCGCTACGATACGGAGCCTACTAAGCTCGGTGACAACTATACCTAGTACAGGATACCCCGGCGGCGCGGCCGGCCGGGTCCGACATCATGCAGCTCAGCTTCGCGCCTCGCACGCCGAACATAACAATGTAAATACAGTAACATGATAAAGCAAGCGCACTCTTATGGCGCGCCGTTTGACCAATAATTTAGATAAACACTGTTTATCGCCGACAAACACTGTTTATCGTCGAAAACACTGTTCATCGAGCGATAAACAATGTTTATCGCCGAAAAACAGTGTTTATCGAGAGAAACTGTGTTTATCAGTCGATAAACAGAGTTTATCTCGATAAACACTGTATCGCCGAAAAACAGTGTTTATCGAGAGAAACTGTGTTTTTCGCTCGATAAACAATGTTTATCTGATTTATTGGGCAAATGGCGAGCACTCGTACTCCAGATCAGAGCCGTATGCACTACTCCACACGTTAGTCAGGTGGCTTGGTGAAATTACCGTTACTTGCCTGATAAAAGCACCATTTTTGTTACAGGGCTTCCTTAGGAACTACTGAACGATATTATTTTAGACCTAGGAGTCCCCGGCAAGAATATTATATAGAGTGTGGGCGGGCGTACGTCGCTCGTAGCCCACAAATAATTTATAAGGTAACATTGAGTTTTTGTTGTACAAACGCCATTTTTGGTACAGGGCTTAATTAGGACCTGCTGAATGATGGTAGGAGAGGAGCATAACTAACTATGGCGTTTGTACAACAAAAACTCAATGATATATCCCTTTAAATTATTTGTGGACTACGCCCCACACCCTTATATGATATTCTTGCTGGGGTTCCTACCTCATATCGTTCAGTAGGTCCTAAGGAAGCCCTGTACCAAAATGGCATTTGTACAACAACAAATCAATGTTATATTACCTATAAATTATTTGGGGGCTATGAGGCGACGGCCCCGCCCGACACCCTTATATGATACTTGCCGGGG